>JARJDZ010007525.1:0-43204 GCA_030264555.1 Aleochara sp. GC000083
ACATGAAAAATTATAACATACACTGCAGCATATTATGTTTATTGAAATAAATTGTTAAACAATACCTTAAGCACTGCTGAAGAAGCCCACACTGCTTTGAGATGCATTACAAATGTCACAGGCAGCTTGAAGGTCTTCATAGTTGTAGAGCTGACTTCAAGAAAACGTAGAAGTTTCTAAAACATGAAAAATTATGACATCCACTACAACATATTAAGTTTATTGAAATAAATTGTTAAACAATACCTTAAGCACTGCTGAAGAAGCCCAGACTGCTTTGAGATGCTTTACAAATGTCCCTGGCAGCTTGAATGTCTCCATAGTTGTAGAGCTGACTTCAAGAAAACGTAGAAGTTTCTAAAACATGAAAAATTATGACATACACTACAACATATTATGTTTATTGAAATAAATTGTTAAACAATACCTTAAACACTGCTGAAGAAGCCTACACTGCTTTGAGATGCATTACAAATGTCCATGGTAGCTTGAAGGTCTCTATATTTGTAGAGCAGACTTAAACAAATCACGGAATATTCTAATATAAGAAAAATTATGACATACGTTATAACATATTGTATTTATTGTAATAAATTGTTACACATTACCTTAAGACACTGTAGCGGAATCCGATACCACAGATATGCGACGATCGCTAGTACAGTAATGAACGTCTTGACGAACTGTACTGTCGAGACGGGCTGCGCTGCTACAACGAAGCCTCTAGTTTAGTACGGCGCTTATATGCGAGATTATTGCAACCTAAAGTTAACAATACATTAAATAAATTTCAATACATTGATTACTTCACATACTATGACAATTTGAGCAGGAATAAGGGCATTTGTGGCACCCTTAGTTGGCATCACTCAAGAAACTTTATGTTCATGTTCAATGGCATTTAACACTTTGAACCTACAAAAATACAATAGATAAGACCTGATAAGTTATTAATGAACCTTTCAGTTTATTTCAATAAATATGCAGATTTTTCAATGAATTATTATATTAAACGATTTCGCTTTTTAACCGTCTTGAAGTACTCTGCCATCATAGATTGCAAACTAGTTTCATTCAGTGTTTTCTCATATCAAGAATAAAATTTAATTCTACCCAGAATGTGAGGCCACAAGCCACATGCATAAATGGCAGAATTATAATCTTGCAAATGTTTGCACAGGTTTACACATGTAATGTAAATACACTAGGAACTATTAGTAACAAATGAGACATTAAGAACTTACTTGTAACCGCTTCAGTGCCTCGGGGAGCACGTGAGGCAGTTGTTCTGGCCGGCGTCAGGCGCGTACCACAAGACTCATGGCACGGCTAGCAAATGTTCAGCGCGCCCGAGTAACTGCGTGCCTGAAAAGCGCTCACACGAGTCCTACGAGCGAAGCAGAAAGTTGTGTCTTATCCAAATTGGAGCGTGGCAAGGACATCTACCGATGTATGGGTTTATTGCGGTATGCAATACACTTATCCGGCCCGTTGCCTCATGCCAAACGAAATCTCCTACGTTTCCACATCTGCCGAAGAGGAGTCGGACATAACTGCCGAGTTAACGTCCGCAGGGAACGTGTTCTCCAGTGATCGCCACCACACTGAGAACAATGGAGCTGCCACTTTTTGAGCACGCCCGGCCTATATACAGTATATATAGTAATTATTGAAGTAAATGTTTAAACAATACCTTAAGAGACTGCTGCAGAAGCCCATACCACTTGGAGATGTTTTCGAAATGCCCTTGGTAGTTTGTAATTCCTCGTATTTGTACAAAATGATGGCTCACATGTCATTTGGAGGGATTGGTCAACATGTTAAGACTGCTGCAGGAGCTCATACTGCTTGGATGTTCCTGGCACCATCAATACCATCAATTTGGTGATGTTCATTGCTCGTTCAGATGCCTCCAACTTGAGCTTGCACAATCTCATGAAGAATTTCTATTTGTTCATTATTGCACAAAGTTACAGTAACAAGAAGTTATTGCAACTGATGTAGTGTAAACTCCAACAATAAATTAAGACTTTATAATAAGAAATACAATTAGATATTCATTTACCTATCACACTTGAATATTTATACAAGATCACTAGAACCTGCACCAATCCATTTCTGTTTCTTGCAAAATGTGGTAGTCCCAAAATTGCAACTCCCAACAACAAATGGTGGTGAGTGAACATTGAAACCATGGATTAGATAGATACAGAGACTCTGATAGATATGATTAAAACCTCGAGAAAAAATGGCGTCTCTGATGACGTGCTCTAAAATTCGAGAGTGGAGGAAGCTTCAATTAACGAAGTCCTACTGTGTTAATCAAGGAGGGAGTAAATTGCTATTTTATTCCCGCAGTTTGAAACTTTGTTAAGGTGGTTATAAAACCATTCTTCATCGGACCGCCTATACAAGAGGGAATAAAGTGCTACTTCACTGTCGTGGTTTTAAACTTACTTGTTTACTTGATTCAAAGAATCAAAAGGTATGCACTAAATTAAAAAGAAAAACAGCAAATTACATGGCATTAAAAACCAATTTTCACTTCATCATGCATATGCATGCATCACTTGCATTCACTTCAACACAAATACTATTTACAAATTGAAAAGCAAGAAAAATAAATACCTGTGTCCGATTGCAACTATAGGATTAAATTGTTTGTAGATTACTATAAGATAAAGACATTTCTTGTTTTCCTTGTGTTACCCCATGTTATTCCTCTCTTATATGCAAGGAAGCGAGGAATAAAATTATTCCGCCACAATAATCTAAAGAAATTCCTAATAACCTCCAAAAAATTGGGTTGCAATGTATTTTGTTGTAAGGGTATTAACGAGATGAAAACGCCAAGTTTCAATTATGTCAAGAACGCGAAAAACAAAACTTTCATAATGTAATAAATAATGCATTTATCAATCAATCAATTGTGGAACAATTTGATGCTACCAGTCATGTTTTAATGGATACAGTATCAAAGACAATTTTTGAACATGTTGAGAAAAACGGGTTACAAATTAAAATTGAAGATGTTGATGTTGGTCCAGCAATGTCAGCTGTTATAGATGCAAATGAGGATAAAAGGTAACTTTTGAATAAATGATTTTTATAGTTAATTTAAGACTTATCTTTTGTCAGTAGGGCTATAGAAGATCTTTCAGTGTTAGTCACCACAGATTATTTGAAAACGCACTTGAAAGAGGAAATTTCTAATAAACAGGAGAATAATAATTTGGTGACTGAAAGCAAGAAATTATCAGCAGCTAAAAATATATACAAAAATGATTGCAAGCAAAGGCTTCCTAGAAAGGTTGATGTATACAATCATTTAATTTCACAACCTGAAGAGAACCTTTATTCATGTTGTGTTTGTGGTTCCTTGTTTATAGATAAGAAGGATCTAGTTACACATATGGCTGCACATAATTTTAATAAGTGCAAACATTGTGGGCGCCAATTCTCTAGAGCATCATCTTTGGCAAATCATATAAAAATACACAATTACCAGCCTGGAAGGGCTATTAATCCACATAGAATAAGTGATACAAATGAACTAGAAGATATTCTGATTGGCAATTCTGATTTGGGCCTGCAATTTTCCATAAATAACTCTTCTAGTGGAGTTGTAAATGAAGTATTGAATAATATAACATGGAATATGACTTATGAACCAACCAATTGCAAAGATATCATGAATCTCTCAGAAATTAGTTCTACTGCTGATGGGCAAATAGACACAATGAATAAAGAAAAGGATTTTGTCTGTGCACACTGTGAACAAACATTTGCATCTGGAAGTGCACTAGAACTACATCTTAAATGTTGTGGTATTCAAAACAAACTTAAGTCCAAGCATGCAGCAGATCCCACAGACAACATAAAGGAATCAGACCCAGAGAACAGTAAATGCAGTGAACAACATAAACATGTTTGCAAGTTATGTGATAAAGGTTTTTGTTCAAAAGGCAAATTACTGCAACATTCATGGGTGCATAGAAAGAAACTGTACCCATGTGATATGTGTTCTTCAAATTTTGATAGCCAGGATAAGTTGGATTTGCACAGGCTTAACAAGCATAGCTTTGGATTTGATTATATTTGTGACAAATGTGGAAAGAATTTCTTCAGCAAACAAGGTATATCTGCTAAATTATGTGTATCTTTTAAACATTATTTTATATTACTTGAGACTAATTGAATATTTTTTCTATAGGTTTATGGCAACATAATAAAACACATCAAGATGCCAAGAAAACGTACGACTGCGAAGAATGCAACAAATCATTTAACAGTCGGCAGGGTATAGTAATACACCAGAGGAAGCATTCAGATGAGCGCCCTTACGGGTGTAAATATTGCCAGAAGAGTTTTCGAGATGGAGGTACTTTGCGAAAACACGAACGGACGCACACCGGTGAAAGGCCACATGCGTGTCCCATATGCCCCAAAGCATTTAATCAAAAAGTCCTTCTCCGTGATCACATTCAAAGCCAGCATACACGTCTCGTAACTGCAGATGCTGCAGGCAAATTTTTGTGTATGCTTTGCCTGTATGAGTTTAGTGAGAAAGACTTTTTAACCGCACATATTATGGATCATAGTGATAAATTGGCACAATTAGCAAAACGCACCTCGAGGAATAATGTCCGTGAAAATGCGCCAGTAACTTAAACTTGGCTGCTTTAATTATATGCGAAAACAAACTTTGTAACCAACAACATCGCATTTATGTAAATGTAAATACTACGCAGTTAAGGCTCTGTTGTTTATACATTTATTGTGGGAGCATTGACTGTGATTGAAATCAGGAAAATCTGTGTATTCTTCTGATACAATTTTGTATGAAGCTTATTCACATTTTTTATTTTATATTTGCTTTATAATTTATTTAAATTGTTCTTTTATTATGAATAATGTTTTTTTTTAATATGTATAGCATTTAATTAGGCATACTGTATTATTTGCCAAAAAAATCAGAAATGTCTACCTCAATAAAAGTTTTTTTTTAACTAAGTTCAAATTCCAATTAATTTAGAATAGTAATTCTCTTTTTCACCTAGGTCCATAGATCATTCAACATCTTGCGTTATGCCGATTTCATCAAATAGTAAGGAATAGTAATTAGCTAGTTACAGTTATTATTGCCTTAATTGTTTATTTTAAGATTATAGGTAGAACCATTATATTGTCTGCATCCTCTATTTCTATATGTTAGGAATAAATATTTAACGTTAAAGAATGTACATACATCGACACACACATGTATACATTATAGCAATAATTCATCTATATATCTGATACGAGAAAGAGACGGAAATGATTGGAAAATCTATTTGATTATCTTAGGATTGCTCATTTATTTGGCCAGTTGATTTCCGTGGAAAAGTCGGTGACCGTTTCGGCGACTTGTTGCAATTGCCCGATCCTGTTCCCACTTGTAAAAGCTGATCGCGTTCGGGAGATGGCGAATTGCCATTGATGCGATTGCCTGATGCTGTAAGTCGCACCTTGGTATCCCAGTTACGGAATCTGAAGTAATAGATTTATGAAAATTCGATAAATTTCGACGATTAATTCAAACCTTATTGGTACATCGCTTGCAGCGCCATCTTCGTTCATACCATGCAGGATAAAAGCAATGGGCCAACTTATCCACGAGGAAGTTCTGAAAGTTTTTATTACCACCAGAATATCGAAAAATGCTATGAACTTACAAGTTTGGCTGAATGGGCATATCTGGAGATGCAATACTTTCAGTTTGGGTATGACGACGGCTAACGGTACCCTTGGCAATCGACGGATTGTAAATTTTTGGGTCACTCACCATGCGAACGAAGAACGAGCGCTTTTGTGCAAGCGTCTCCTTCTTTTTGCGATTCATGATCTCGAATACCTCATCCTGTACTTCTTGCTCCTTTTCGACTGCTTCCTTCTCTAGGAGGTCCTCCGCAAATTCAACAATCACCTTCCATGCGTAATCGATATCATCGTCGGTTGCATTTTGTGCCACCGCGCAGAAACGTATTACGTATTTTTCATTAACATTAGCTGGTACCATATGCAATTTCCCGGATCCGTTAATAGCCGATAATAATTTCTCGTTGAGTTTATCACAACCCTTGAGGCGGAAGCACACTAATCCCAACTGTAACATTGGCCATAAAAACAATTAGAATTGCGTTCACCAATTAGAAATTAACTTGGATTTTTAATTAAACTGGAACTGAGATTTCTAACGGTTTAATTACTATGGCTTATTGTCTACTACTCTCTGAATTCTTCGCATCTTACCTTGACCTCATTGCAGACCTCAAATCGCTTATCCTTTAATACCAATGCCTCGAATTGTTTTGCGAGCTTAATGTGATGTCGTATATAGCTCTGCAGACCGGAAATGCCAAAGGTCCTCATGACGAACCACAACTTCAAGGAGCGAAAGCGACGACTCAATGGGACGCCCCAATGGCGGTAGTCGATGGACGTATCCGAATAACCATGTTGTAAATAAAGTGGGTCGACCACAAGGGCGGAGGTCAGGAGCAATCGGTCTCGAACCCACATGGTCGAACAATCGAAATTCACCAGGAGCCATTTGTTCGGATTAGTATTGAATGAATCTGCATATTCAATGCCAGCTAGAAGTGGTTTTAATTCAGGACAAATGAATGCATTGCCCGCATAAGCTCCATCCACATGCAGCCAAACGCATGGGAACTTTTTGACGACCGATCCAATTTCTTGTAGATTATCGAAGGAGCAACAGGACGTGGTACCAAGCGTTGCCGACACGAAAAATGGGATCAATCCCATACGTTCATCTTCTTCCATTGCCTATATTGAAATATTTTAGTTGTGAATAGTTTGTAAGTTGAATATTCCTTACACTCATTAAGGTAGCACCTCTGAGCGAACTTTTTTCATCCGGTTCCAAAATGCGCAACTTTACAAAACAAATCATGGCTGCTTTCTCAACGCAAGAGTGAGCCTCCTTGGAGCAATAAGCCATCAGTTTGGAAAGCAGGACGCCTTCTTCGACGAAAGGATGTTGTTTCTTGAGCCGCTTTAAAGCTTGAGCTCTAGCTGCGAGCATTGTTACAAGGACGCATTCGCTTGCAGATGTCTAAACAATTGGAAAATGACGAGAGGATCCGTTTATTTTCAGAAGGATAAATATTTAAGTGTTGTTTTGATAGCTCCTACCTGTATAACACCACCTCCAGCACTTCCGGGTTTCAAACCCATGAAATGGTCGGGTAATCCTATTGCTTTACCTATAAACAATATATTGCATTTTTATTGTGATGCATCAATTATATTGATTAATATTCAAGCCTATATTTTATGAATTCAAATATTCTATTACATTTTAAATTATGAAGGAAACATTGAAACCAGTAGGTTTTATGCAAATTGGAAATCTAAAAGTTTTCAAACTAATTTGGGTGACATTTTATGTAGTACCTACCTAGCCAATCCAAAACAATCGTCTCCAACTCGGTGCATGCAGGACTAGCAGCCTAAACGACAAAGTAATTACACGAAATGAGATTATTAGCGAGCAATTAACTAAACAGATTAATACCCAGGAAAATCCAATGCAGCCGATTGCATCCGACAACATGTCGCCCAGAATGGACGGAAAGGAATTGCCGCTTGGAAAGTAAGCGTGAAAACGTGGATGCTGCCAGTGCGTGACGCCCGGCATGATTTTCCTTTCGACGTCGTCCATGATCATGTCCCAATTTTCCGGCTGGTCGGGGGCCGCATCCGGTATTAAATTCCGCAAATAACCCGGTTCGACGCTTGGGGTCACCCTCCTCGATTCGATGTTCTCCAAGTAGCTGCAAATGTACTCGATCATCTCCTTGCCCCGATGCCGAAACTCTTCGCTATTCATTGCGCGAATTCTTCGCCGCCCCAAAAACAGAAAATATCGTTTCATATTTCGGCGCACACTTGGTATCTCATTCTTTGCATTCAACTGATGCGTTTGATGTAAATAGAAAAACGGGAAAGGAGTTGCTAAGTGTCCGCACCTCGCATTCATTCATTCCTTGCCTTGAATGCTATTCAAACCTACTTAATTTTGGCTCTCGGAAAATTCGCGGGGGCCGCGCTCTTTGGGCACTTGTAATAGCGCTCCAAAGTTCTTCCTCTTCCTTTCGACAAGTCTTTACTTGCACGTTTTGTGGAGTGTACCTGCGACTGACATTTTCATTCATTCCATCCAAGTGGAGCGGTTCTGATGCGGTTGAGAAAAATCCGTGTCCGCTTCCTTAAGGAAATGTGTGCATTGGTGTCGGTATCGCCGCATCGGTAATTGGATTCTGATATTGCTTCGTATTCATCGATGAGCTCTTCTAACTTCACTGTCGATGCATTCAATATCATCAAGCAATTTGCGATGCGCGGACAGCCAGAATCATCGAGATGCAGTCAATAAATGAATTGAGTGCAAAGTAGTAAATTACTCGAGCATAAATTATTTTGAGAGCTTTCTTTTTGGTAGATCAAATCGTGAATGAAATCATTGATAATAACGATGATGTAATTTCTAAATAATAAAATTTCAAAGAAGGAAAGAAGAAGGATAATTTCTTCCTATTTGTATTACTCTTGATTACTTTTAGATCTTAAGCAATTGTTTTTCAATTCTTGCATGATGCTCGTGGATTTAATTGTATTGTTTTATTTGTTCCCAATTAATAATCTACTAAAGATTAATGCATATTGTAATTAATGTTATTGTTCTCTGGCATTTTTATCCCAGTTTCTTTTACAAAAAATTGAAAATTAAAGTTTAATAATTTCATCAAAGTCTTTTGCTACAAAATCACTTACAAACAATAATTTTGAACTTCAATTATATAAACTATCTAGAACTAAATATTAAACTTGGTAAAAAAGTTTACTATAATATTTTCAGTTGTGTATTCAATTGATCAGATTTAGTTTCATGGTTTACAAATAATTGACCTCTTATTTAAACAAACTTTCTAAACTAATTTCAGAACATGAATGTATTCACTCTTAATTTGAAAATAGCAACAACTAAATGGTTGCTTTTTAGAAGATATCTTTGAAATAAACTTACCTCTAGTTCAGGTGAAACGAAGATGAAAATTTCTATATCAGATACAAATTCTTATTAAAGTTTGTAATAGCACACAACTTGCAGATGCGTCTGCAAAGAGTCAACTGAGTTTTTGGCGGAGCGCGTGGTGTGTTAACGATGGCAAAGAGCACGCAACAGGATTTAATAGAAAACTGCCGCCTCCGATATCGGCGGAATATTGCGGTGTCCAACTAAACGGCACTAAACATTAGGCGCGAGACGCGATTCGCGCACCCGTGCTTACTTCTTCCTTCATTCTTCCTTCATCGGTCCCCATCATATCCGCCCCCATATACTACGTATATTTGCCACCCCCGGAACGCATCCAGCACACAGGAGTACATAATATAAACGCGTCGGTGTGCACGTCTTTACGTTATTTACTTTCACGTGGAGCGCCATCATCAATTGCGCTCCTTATTTACCATTTCTTGAATTCAATTGAAAAACAATATTATGGCACAGATCGTACATCAGATGATGAAATGCCAGAGCATTTGCGCGATCAGATGATCTAGAAAAATGCAATTTATGAGTTTTATTTTTAAATTTACATGCCCATCAACTTTTACGGTTTATTCATATGTTTATGGGAATCTTTACTGGAATTTGTAGAAAAATCGCACTCAAAAACTAATACGAAATTTAGAAATAGTATATTCTAGATGATTTTTTTCCAGGAGTAGTTTTTTCTCAAGATCTATAGCGAATATGACATCATATAAATGAGTAAATTACGCGTCTATCTGGTTTTGTCAGTTATAAAATGCATATTGAAGAACTCGAATCGTCAAACTAATCAAACGAATCGAATGATATCATGGTTCACAATTGACTTCCATCTACCATCATTTTCCTCATATTTTTTGGCCCCTCGTATCTAGAACGTCGTAAACGACGGGTTTGGATCGTTTACCGGCATAAAGCCGCATTCCTGTGCATTCATCATCTGCTCACTCTTCTCGTCCTGGATCCTGAATGTACGATCTATGTATATGATGGAATGGATGCAGTATGTAGGCGGCAGACTGTGGGCTAGTAGGACGACCTCAATGTCATTCAGGCATCGCCTGTTGATTCAACCTTTCCCCATTTTCCACGTCTCGTTCTTCAGGAGATGCGGGGCATTAGCACAAAGCACTCGCATACTATACACGTGGAAAACATTAAATATTAAATTTTTCCAGAAAGAATTTTCCAATTTCTTCCAATGTCCACGATAAATCAATACTTCCTTTTCAATGGAAAGGCGCAAATTAAAAAGCAATAAACAAATAAGCAGAAAATATTGTCTGATTTCAATAGCTGCTCTTAATTAACTTCTTAACTTGTTTAAATTAAATTATTATCTAAATATTTTGACATTTTTAAAAACGAAGTCTAGTAAGACGAAGATAAACATGCGCTCTTTGGATTGCTTTTTAGATCAAAAAAATCGGTCAAATAGTTTTTGAATTATACGTAAAAAATCTCTTACGGAAATGTTACATTGGCAATTCAAACAGAACATCATCTTAATGCCGGAAACATAAGGTTGAAAATCCATGATGGCCGCTCTCATTTGATTTACATTGGCGTTGCTAAGGTTAAAACTCACGAGTTCGGTCTTCCTTAGCAACCACCTTAAGCGTCTCCAAAAACTCAAATTGATTCGAAACGAGCTAATTTCTTCTATAGATTTTCATTAATATCTCGGAAATGAAGCGTTCAAATTGCACCAAATTTTCAGCATTCGTTTATTATAAATGTATAACCATATCTACATAATCAATGTTGATTTTTAACAAATAATTTTTATGTTATTAATTTATTTGTTTATTTTATATATATACGAAAATTTCTTTGTGATTTTCCCTAAAACGGTTCAATGAAATTTTGAATATATATCAATAAGTAATAGTGAATTTGATTTTAATGAAGGTGATTTAATTACGTTTCATATTCTTTAGAATATACATCAATTTGGTATCAGCCAAAACCGTTGGCGCTATGCAAAATTAAAATTTGAGATTATTGATGTTCCGACTGAGAACAATCAAACAATCGGACATAATTTGTTAACGTAAGTCCATCATAAGTGGGAAGAAACAGAGACGCTACTAGAAACAAATTCAAAACAAATTGAACTTCTAACTTTATTGGAAAATATGGTCTTTCTTTGAAATATTGTGAAATACATTATGAAATATGTTCAATAACTGAGTACATCTATTTAATCCCCAATAAGTGAGTAAAACTTGTTGATAAAATATATAGAAATACGTTCCTGACTATAATAAATGCTCAACAATAGGTGATATAATGAAATATTACAGTTGAAATGATAAAGAAATGCTGTGACACGTACACCTTATTCACAGTAGAAGATCACGTTTTGATAATAACTAGGCAATTACAAATTATATACCAGAGATAACTCTATTATAAAATTTTAATCAGTGTTAACGTGTAACTACAACTAACTGCTATTTTTTCTTGGTTGTTCGCACTCATTAAAGTTCAAGACAAGATGAATCGGCCAATTGCAGAATTCTACAAAAATAAAAATATACTGCTAACTGGTGGTACAGGTTTTCTCGGACTTGGTATTGTAGAAAAACTACTTCGTGCATTTCCTGACGTTGGCAAAATCTATATGATTGTTCGAAGTAAAAGAGGGAACAGTTTAGAAGACCGAAAGAAGCAGTATTTGGAAAATCCAGTAAGTTAAAATACCGATTCACAGCAACGACATCAAAACGCCACTTCTAATTATTTTTGAAATTAATTGGACACGATGGACCTTATTCAATTAACAGGTATTCAGTCGCTTGAAGGATGAAGGAAAGGCAGATTTTTCGAAATTGCGCTGGATCGAAGGTGACCTAAATAAGTCATATTTGGGCTTAAGCCAAAAAACGATTGAGCATTTGAAAGATAATGTTAATATGGTATTTCATGGGGCTGCAACGGTTAGTTTTGTCGCACCATTAAAGGAAGCAATTACGCTAAATGTGAGCGCGACAAACGACCTTTTGGATATTGCGAGTAAATGCAGAAATTTAGATGTTTGTATTTTTCACAATTCATCTAGCTGAATGATAACTAAATTTCATTGTAGTGTTTTGTCCAAATTAGTACGCTGTACACGCAGGCACGCAAATCAATAGCGCATCTGGATGAAAACTTACTTGAGCATCCAATCGATCCCAATGACTTAATTCGTTTGGCACACTCTCTTTCAGCTGAACAATTGAATTCGAAGCGGGATGATTACCTTCTGGATTGGCCCAATACATACACTTATACAAAAAATGCTGCCGAAAATCTATGCGCCAATTTTCAAACAAAGTTTCCAGTTGGTATCTACAGACCAGGAGTTGGTAAGAAGTTTTTAAAAGCGTTTTTTACATACTTAACTTATAAACTTTTAGTCGTGCATTCATATCAAGAGCCGTACCCTTATTGGATTGGGAAAAATATGGCTTTTGCAAGGATCTTGATGGAAGGTCATCGAGGATTAGTACTCGATGCAAATCCCTTGGTTAACGGACAATGCGTTCCTGTCGATTACTCTATTAACGGTTTATTGGCTGTGGCTTATCAAACAGCCGCAAAACAGTGAGTATCATTAGTTGGAGTTTGATTTGATTACAAAACAAATTTTAACTCTACAGAAACTTAAATATTGTAAACTATTCAACTCATGATAATCCAATTGGATATTCGAAGATTTTTAATTTGTATGTACAAGCAATCAAGGATTATGAAAGCATATTAATCCCACAAAGGAAAAGACTTTTGCAGATGCAAAAATGTAAGGAAGGAAGTGCAGAAGAAAGGTAATATATTGAATGTAATTATTGATAGCATCTGTTGAATCATTCTTTGTTTATAGAATTTTGAACGAATTGAAGATATATGAAGAATTTCATAAAACTGCTCTATATTTTCTTCATAATAATTTTACGTGCGGTACCGATAATATTAATAAATTATGGTTGGACTTAAATGCTGAGGAAAAAGATATCTTGCCATTTGATATCAAGAATATAGATTGGATGAAGTTCTACAGCAATATGTACAAAAACGCATATGGTACCAAGAAAATAACATTTAAACTTGAATAAGATATACATTATTTAACCAAATAGAATTTCAATAAGATTCATACAAGTTTCATGTTATATTTACATAGATTCAAAACTTCTGCACACGATAGATTGTATATGGGAGTATATAAATATAGTATAAAATTATCTGCTATTATAATAAGAGTCTACAATATAGAATTAGGAATGCACACACTTTGTTCACTATTGAATCTTAACAATTTTTATCACATTTCAAACAGTTTTCACCATAAACCTTATTACAAAGAGATTCAAAAAGTAAAAATCATTCGGCAAGAACACGTGTTTTCGTATGCCACAAAATTCTGTACAAATAACTGTTTGCAGAAACAAATTCTTATTGAACAAAACTGAGTAGTAAAAATACACAGCATTGCAACAGATCTGTTGAAATACCCCACAAAATATCAGATTGTAAAATGTTATGCTATGATTCAAGTATTTACAATTTTTGGATTTCATCTTGTGCTTGGAAACAAGCTTTCATATGAAGGTGGTAAATCCTTATCCTCCGATAATGGCGGTGCGGAAGGCGCTGTGAGATTATCACTTTCTCCTAAATTAGGCTGTTCTGTGGTATTAGATGTACTCTGTGCAGTAGTTACTGGCGGTGGTGCAACATTGGCGGGCTGCGGTCGTGAAAAATCTTCTGACCAACATAGTTTACCGTATTTGCGACAATTGTATATACAACACACAAATACAACAAATGATATGAGCAAACTTGTTCCAGATCCAATCAATATATGACTTCCTATAGATAATGGTTTGTCAACACTTACTGATACCATAGATTTACAACCATCTTCATCAACACAATCAAAATATGGGCAATTTATAATGCCATCATTGAAGAAATCTGTAGAAATGCATTTACTCTTATCATTACTACACATTCTGTAGCCCTTTGCACAGTGTCTATAAGAAGTAAAGGCAATCTTAATATCTGTTTCTTCATGGGCTAGTAAAGGCATTTTGTCTATAAAAATATAAACTGTCATTTTTCCAGCTTCCTCATGAAAACTAGTTAAATCAACTTCCTCATCTTCAAGATAACCTTTGAAAGGCATGTCAGCCAATCTTTTGCTATCCATTGCATAAGCTGCATCAATATTGCCACAATATTTTTCACTTAGAGTATTGTCACTTGATTTAAATTGAATATAGTCAATACACTCAAAGGTGGTGGGACTTCTTCGAAGTTTCATACTTTGAATAACAGCAAATATTCCAACATGGTCATCCATAAATATGTTCAGCAAACTTTTGGCCTTTACATCAAACGAACATTTGAAGTCTTCTTGCCATACTAGCTGATGGTCAGATAGTCTCTTTTGATAAACTACCAAACCTGATTGACTTCCACTTCCTAATTGTAGGGATCGTTTCGTAGCTCTAGAGCATAATTCAGGATTCTGTACTGTGTCTAAAAAGTTTAAAATAATAAATAAAATTGTCTATAAACATAACCTCAATGCTTACAATTTTTGTATCCAACTGAGTGCTCAAAGCTACAAAAAAGTACAAGTAATATTCCATGGCAGAGATTCATACTTAAGCCTCGATGTACACATTTATTAGATGTAATACTGCTGAATGCAAATTCTGCACGCAAAATTAAACACTACGTGATTCTGTTTTGGTTCTTTTGTGCGATTCGGACAGGTTTATGATTCAGACGATTTGACACCATTCACATCCCTAGTTTGGGGAAATTAGGATTCTTAAGTTGGTTAAACATTTTTTACAAATGCATCCCATCAACTTCCTGAAAGCATCAATTTTCGATTAATTTAATGCAATTTTATTATACAAATAGTGAACACTGGTTTAGATTAATCAATTTTATAGTAATTGACTACTTTGAAAACTACCAGGAATCCAGTGACAATTCATTTTCAGCAATCTATGGTCCAAACTTGCCAAAACAGTCTAGCATAATAATTTATTTGAACTATTTGATACCTTATTCATTTGTGCACTTGCATCAAAGCAATAAGGCTCATTTTGCTGACTGTAAAAACATTTGACTTGTGCAATTTAAATTTTTCCATTCCTGGCTAAAATGGGACATACCATGCCCAAGTTCTTATTCATTTATGACCACCTGGTAAATATCTACCAGCTCCTCATTTAAGGGCAAGAATGACTACCAATATCATTCACTTTATAACAACAAACCTACATAATCCACTCTCAAGAAGAGGATGCATGATATCCATTAGCAGCATAGATGGCAATAGCACTGCAATTCACTATTTGCACCTTACAATTTTATTGATTCTACACTATCAATCTATGGTTTGATTTATTTCAGGTACTAGTTAAACTAGTTTCAATAGGTCTGTGATCAATGGAAATATAGCTTAGTAATAATGCATTGTTTTTGGGATTTAGTCAAGATAGCTTTGCCTGCAGTGCCTATAGCTTATAACCAGATGGTTTAGCTGCAGTGGATCAATTAGGAATTTAAGAATACAATCAGTTCTACGAGCACAGGAAGGTTAGCGTTAGTCAGGCTAGTCATTCCATGGCTTATTCAAGACGGATTCCTTAGGTTGACGCTCAAAGTAGAGAGAATTCTTGCCCAGCTATAGGAAAACCTAGCCCATATGTAACCATTTATGTGGCCAGTTGTTGAGATGCTTGTTTGCTGGGCAAAGTGGGGGTAAGATTTCAACGGTTTACCATACCATGTCGAGTCGACCACCATTGAAGTGACTAGCGTGAGTAGCTGTTGCTAATAATCTAACATTAACTTGTAGCATGGGAATCATCATCTTTGATTAAAATGTTGTGAAACGAATCTCAGTGTCAACAGTGACCAGCGGGGCCCCAAAAGCTTAAGTGATTTCGGTTGATGTACATGATTTGGGACAGCAATGTCAGCATCGGTTCGCACAAATTTCCGTTCCTGCTGCAGACTCTGTTTGGAGGAGCAAGCCAGCACCCTGACAAATATTTTCTCTTTAAAAAACGAATCTCAAAGCCTAATTGAGAGGATATATTCTGTTACTGATGTTAAGGTAAGATTTGAGTGGTGTTTTTCACTAAAAGAGGCGCCAAATATTAACCGGCAAAAGGGCTTACAAGCTTCTTATGCCTAGTTAATTTTGGTCTTGAATATATTTAGTGCAGTAGCTATAGATTATATAATTATTAGCAAAGTATTGATGGATGTTTATTCCAGATTGCCACTTCAGACAGAATCTCGACAAATGTTTGTGATAAATGTTTTCTACTTATTAATAATTTTGACAATTTCAAAAATAATTGTTTGCTGAACCAACATAAATTAAAAAAATTACTAAATGAATATGAATCTTCTATCTTCAATGAGGTAACTTGGTAATCAATTTTATACACAATATATGACTGATTATTTGTTTAATTTTAGTCAATACAAATCAAGGAAGAACCACCAGAAGAAGATGATGTGGTGTTTGTTTCGAGTCAAGATGTAAGTCATTTTTCAATAAGTTGTACTTATATGAAAGCTTCTTATTTTTAGGAGGATGTGACAATAAAGGCTGAACCTGCTGTGGGACCATTGCATGTTGCAATTGATGGCAGAGATGATCTGCCACCATTACTATCTCCAAATTTACCTATTGCAGATTTGCATGCCCATCTTGATGAACATGATGCAATAGAGACCTGTGAAGTGTTACTTGCTGACTCGAATGATATTGATGCAGATGCAGCACCAGAACAACAAGAAGAATATGGACAAAATAGTATACAAAATGAAAACCAACAGGATAAGCTGGAATTTGCTGCTGGCTTGCAACTTCAGTCTCGAATGGATACCATAAATGATGAGCCCATGACAAAAGCAGAAATTGAATACTCAAAGAGATTTGCTTTGTACTATACTTCCGTCTTAACGAGGACGTGTTGTTGTCACAACTTTCAATTTCCTACAAAAAAATCATTACTGGGCCATATGAAAACCAACAATATTGTATTGGTGGCTCCATACACTTGCCAAGGTTGCTTTACTGCTTGTAATGGTAGAACAACGTTAAGCCGGCATGCCAATTCTTGCCACAGGAAGGATTTTGAAAATATCTACCAAGTGGCAAATACATTTGAGCGTGGCATTAACAAACATCGATCTTATCAAATGTTTGCCTGCATGCTTTGCGAGAATCAGTATCGGATTTTCGAGCTCTATTGTCAGCATATTGATGAACATGCGGCTGAATTCTCGGCGAATACCGTTTGCCTGTGCAAAAGGAGGTTTGACAACGCAAACGTGTACAAGCAGCATATGTACAGCAGCTGCGTGATGAAAGTAATGTGTGATTTATGCCTACAACAGTTTGATACGATGCATGAATTCAAACAACATTGCACCGAATCTCATGATAATACGAATGGCATCACATATCCGGTGACCAGTAAGTTTGAGATTCAGGAATTACCATTTGAGGCTCAGTATGCATGTGTTGAATGCAATATGAAGTGTATTAAGGAACAATTTCTCATCAACCATCTGAAAATCACTCATAGCTATGATGAGGAGAATGCCAAGCGAGTAGCAGCAGATTGCAACGTGGCTCGTGCTGGAATTTCGGACGATAGAGTCGACAATTCGATGGATATTACGAAGAATGAGATGTCTCTATCCAACTCAATTACCACTGATACAACTCTATCAGAGTTGGTAATGTCGGTGCCAAAGCGGACTGGGGATGGTCTAGAATGCGAGATATGTAACAAAGTATTTGCCAAGAAACTCAACCTTCGAAGGCATCAGCAAAAAGTGCACTTCTCGTCAATGAAGCGATATGCTAATATTCGCTGTGGCGATTGTAATAAGTCCTTCCCAACGGTGACCATTCTAATGAACCATCTGGCCAACGATCACGTGCATACATGCGAAGAATGTGGAAAAGCCTATGACACCCCTGAGGAATTAAATAAGCATCGTAGCAGTCATTTGCGGCTATCATTACGACTGGACCCAGAAACGCAACGCTATCAAAGTCGACCGAGCAATGAAGGTATGCCAACTCTTGAGAGTTGCGATGAGGTGGACAGGAAGTCGTTAAAAATCCAATGCGAGATATGCAAGCGTTGGTTTGCCACAAGCAAAGGACACAAGATTCACTATAAATGGAAGCATCCTGCTAATATTGGCGATCTTACACACTTTCCTAAACCATGCACAATTTGCAAAGTCTCGATTAGCGATGCTTCATCGTTGAAACTTCACATGCAAATGCACTCGTCGGACAGTAATAGTGCATCCGCCTCTGACGAAACTGATTATGTTACATGTAAAAAGTGTTTCAAAGTATTTGCCAGAAAATCAACGCTCGATAGGCACATGGTCACGCATTCAACAAATAATGTAAGTCCCAAAAATGGTAAGATATTCACATGTCAATATTGCAAATCTTCATTGATAAGCCAAAGTGATTTGGACAAGCATATTAAGAAGCGGCATTCGCAACTTGATAAGGACACAAAGGCTGGCAAATACCAGTGTCACATATGCAACAAGAAATTGTATTCGGCTGAGAGTTTACGTGGGCACGCTACCTGGCATAAGCGCAGTTCAGCAACGTCCCGTCCACCAGCTCTTCGAAACGAGACCGAAGAACCTATGAAAGTTGATATTTCGAAAATCAAAAGTGAGGCCATGCTCGAGAAGAAGACGTTCGTATGCATAACGTGTGGCGATCTCTTCCCCTCGCAAGTTACTCTTCAGGCGCACATCACCAAAGCGCATGGAAGAGTGACATCAATTAGATGTATTATTTGCAATAAGTATTTTACGAATCCCAACGACTTCAAGGAGCATGAGAGGAATCATCGGAAAGCTGCAGTCGAGAAGGCTTCCCTAAGGAAACTCAGGGAATTCTGCAAAATCTGCCAAAAGACCTTCATTGGTCGGGAATTATTTCGCGAACATTGGGAGGAGAAGCATCCTGATGAACCTTTTATTCCTAAAGGAACTGTGTTCTGTCCGTATTGTAAGTCAAATTTTATGACACCAAGTGCGCTTGCCACGCATGTTCTTAAGCATAAACGAAATGGTGACTTGTGGGAGAAACCTTCAACTGATTATAAAATTCACTGCGGCATTTGCCAAAAAGGCTTTAATTTGGCTAGTGAATTACGGAGCCATTTGGTGGCGGAACATCCCTTCTGATAAAAGTTTAATGGCACATTGAATTGAGCGCGTGGAAAATTGGATAGACTTTTATACACTTGATTTATTTGCATCATTCCGTGTATTATAGTTACCCTGCGGTCTTGTTTGCAAACTGTGTTTGTAACGATTTCTAATTTCATATGTAATAAATTTATTCAGTGTTAATAAATTTTTATACACGCTGTAATTCATTCATGTATAATATAACATTAATGTATCATGGAAATAAATTTAGTTTATTAATAATGACTTTATATGAAATTCAAGTTTTATAATTGAAACAAAATTGAAATTTGATATAAAAACAAATGTTGTAATTGAACTTCTCTGTGCATGAGGAATGTAGGAACTATCCAAACAACAGTATTCAAGTAGAAATGCAAGTAAGAGGGTAAAAAACTTCAAAATGTTTTTGTTATCAATACGATTGTAATGTAATTATGTATGCACATTTCTACTAATTAAGTTTACATTTTACATATTCTTTTATATATTTATATACTTATATTGTTATTCAATATAAATGTTTTACATAAAACATTCACTTATATAATTGAAGTTTAATGAGCGTTTTTCATTTGATTTAAGAAGTCAATCTAAAACTTAGTTAATCATAGATACAGATTTTAATACTTCGTTTATTTGTTTACATTACTTAAATGTGATTTTGATTTCATTTGTGTCTTCAATAATCATTATTACATCGTAGCATTAAATTTATCAGTTAATTTAGTCGTTCGATTAAAAGTCTCAATAAATATTCTTAATATAAAATTCAACAAAAGCACGCAACATTATGCCAACAAAGTCGTTCATCATTCAAAGAAAACAAGCCTAAAATACGTTTAAAAATGGAACGGTGGACCTATGATGTTTATGTGTACCTGCCAATCCGCATCGGATAACGGCCAAAAGTTGTATTTTATTTCTTCATATCGCTTTGTAAATATTGTATAATAAACTATATTCTTTTGTATAATATAAATAGTATAACTATTAATAATTATAAATAGAATCATATATAAGATAGATGCTCTGATTCGTTCGGAAATATTTATCCTTGCAACAATTTACATTGAGTAACGTACAATACATTTTATTCCCATTCGTTTTTGCGAGTTTGTCTTAAATTTCCTATGCAAGAATACGCTACTCCTGAAGGAACCAGAAATATATAACAGACTAATCGTTAGACTCGCAATATAATAAAATTGTTGCTTGTTTCGTTTGGTCCATTTAAACAAATTGTACTATTTAATTTTACATTTTCAGTTGTAGGTTCGTTTTACTTTCATGCCTTTGATTGAAATTCAAGTGAACATGCGTTCATATTTTACTTTCTTGTCAAACCTTTATAATATAATACAAATTAATAACAAATCTCATTGTAGTACATCTCCAGCATCTTCTTTGTTTCGTTTAATCAGTCATTACTGATATTATATTTAACATACTTGTAGTGTTAACGTTGTTACACAGCGTATAATTTAAAACATCTAAATAGACATTGAAATACTAATCCCATTCAAATAGATAGAAAGTCGTTATCTAATCGCACATCAACTTGTTGGAACAGCAATTTTAGCAATTAATGTCCGTTTGGAGGAGCATCCAGGGTCATTAAACTGCTAAAATTACTGCTGCCAAATACAGCGTATTTAATATATCGTTATTCCTTTAATCGTTAATTAATTTAGCTGCTTAATAACTGGAATTCGTTTAAAACTTACTTTGCAAAATCGGCTATACTTGAATAGGTATTGCTTTCTTTATAATAACAATACACGTATCATACTGTATGTACTTCACATTTGAATACTTAAAGCACTATCGTCACATTCGACTTGCGCTAAATTTAACTCAATTAGTTAATCATTCAGTTGTTCACTTCGTGAGACAGTTGAGACCAGATTGATTTTTGATTTTCACGTATCGTACAGAACCGAAAAGAAATGCGCGGAATATTTCTAATTTATCATAGTTTGTTTATAGAGACTCCATGTTATATACATAAATAATTTCCAAAGTTTAGCACGTTGTTTGGATTCTTAAATAACTTTCTAGCTACATTTATTGCAGTTATAAGCGTCAGGAAAATGAAACTTTTGTTTTGGAAAACTTTTAGTAGCTCTTAGATTAATTTTGACATTGCGGCGTTAATATTTGTTAATATCTATGTAACTATGTAGTAATTATGTATGTAGGCTACAGTAACTCGAAGGTGTATATATAATAATAGTAATATAAAGAGTAAAAGTTGAAAATGGTTCGCGACTTCACGAGGATTGATTTCAAAGTTCTCTGATGGCATTGATGATGTTTTTCGATAGTAACTTTAACATCGGTTCAGTGTTTTCGTAAAAATGTACATCGATTTTAGTTACATTCAATCATGATCCTCACATTATCGTTCATCATTGGATACATGTTTTCTTTGAGTTTTTGCTGCCTTCTCTTTCTGCAGTGATTCAGTTCTCAGATGGTTTGATTAATTGGACCAATATTCACAGATTGTTGGTATATGTTGAATTTGTTTTGCGATTTATGTAAGATCTACGAGCTGTTAGAGTGTGTTCGGACGCAATCAATTAATAACGTTCAACTGATTCGTCCGTGGGCGCCAACTTTTCGCTCGTCACGGATTTGGGTTGTTCCGATTGTTGTTGCTGTTGCTCCTGTTGTTGTTTCTGTTGCTGTTTCGGCGGCTCCTTAGCTTTATTGACCTTTGGTGGCTTCGGAGCGCAGGCCATTCCCTAGGAGGAACTACCCGCCACGAAGACCTTCGAATCCCCGTTCAAATTCGGGACGCGGATGGCGAAAGAGACGAGGATGCCCAGAGCGATAAAGCACATTCCCAGTGCGTTCACGACGATTGCTTGCTCCGGAAATTTCGAGTAACTATCCCTAAACGATATAATTGCATGGTGAAACAATGTCTTTTTGCACGAGCACAATCACACATCAAGGATAATCGTTTCTGGATCTAAATATGACTGGGACATAATCTAGATTCTAGATGATACATGCCAATTTTATAATAAAATACATGCCTTAGATTTATTCGAGTAATTCTCAAAACGAATTCATTCGTTGAACTTTTACAAAACTCTTATGTATACCGAGTACATACATCAACTTAATTATTAACATACAACAACAAAATACATATATTTGCCTCCGAATGCATCACATTCAAATACAATTTTGTAGATAAAGAAGTTTAGAAGTAAGAAGTTCACACATGCAAAATGCAGAAAAACACATCGTAAACTTAATATGGGGCTTAAAATCTCGTTATAGCTATCAATTTTGTATCGTATCGTTTATGAATCTAAAATAAATATGGCGATTAATTAACTTTCGATAACTATTTGTTCATATCCGATCAAATGTATGCAATATTACTAAAAGAATCGTTGTGAGAATAATGTGTAATAACGTGTACTCATTGCTTTTGTAAACTTGATCATTTGTCACATATATTAATATTCGATTAACGTTAAAATAGTCCTATACAATCGTATAAAATGAGAAATGCTAAATATGCGACATTTTGGCGCACAATATTCAGCTACCATCGATGATGAAATTTACGATTGATATTATAAAATGCACGCATTAAGAGATTGAGAAAAACATGCAGGCACACCAAAAATTGACGAAATTTGAAGTTGCATAAACAACTGGCAAACAATCCGTTGGTTTTCGTTCGCTTGTTGCGCGTTTCCTATTCGATTCCATCCTTTTACGGCTAATTTTATTCAATAAGAATCGTTTTGTTGGATTGATTGTTTATGAATGCAGCAGTTTTGTTAGGGGATGCGCCATCGGAACGCGTTTACAGATCGCGTATGATCAATTGGTGACTCCGATACCGGAAGCTGTCTCTTAAGAGGATGTAGATGACGACGATGGCGAGGCCGATGAGACTCATACCTATCGCGTTGATAACGATGGCTTCATCGGGCAGGCGACTGTACGAGGCGCTGTTTATTGTTGATGCACATCAAGAAACAAAAAGAACACAATGCACACGATTAAAGAGACATGTAGACATGCACAAAACAGGAAGTAGCAAGGCAGCCACTTCAACATAGTTTATACCACAAATCATTCCTCCATCTTGTATCTGCACCATTGGTGCAACAATATCTATCATTGGGTTGAAGGCTGAAGACTTGGGAAGAAATGTTTTGTGGTACAAATGGGAAACGCATTCAACTTCAAATACCAGCAGGCAAGAGCAGCAACTCTTCGAGCAAACGAACATTGCAGTTATTAGACAAAGTTCATTCTCATACGCACAAACAGTCCGTTTCAAACTCAACTAATATAATATATACGAAAGAAATATGCTTGCAACATAATCATCATCATCATCATTAACTTTCCACATACACAAGCATTAACACACAGCGAGAACGCAACACCAAGTGAAGATAAAGCCTTGGCATTTGTTTCCACATAATCATTTCATACTTTCTGTGAGTGGAGCTGAGCTCAGGTTTGTTAATCCATGCCAAGACTTGATCTCGTTCTTTGTCTAATAACTGGAAACTCGCCCAAGATATCAACTGGATCACTAATTACACGGACTAGTCATACATAAATGATTAGTGGGATGAGGGGGACGTACCCTAACGTGAAGAGGACTTTTTCTGTGAGCCCGGTGACGCAAGCGGCGATGGCCAGGAAGAATGTGGTCAGGCCGAAGGATGCATGGATTGGAACCATTGCCGCACGGAAAGCGGCCGTTGCCCCTTCACAGCATAATAGCACCAAGAAGCTGAAGAAGCCGGCAACAAACTGCAATCAAATCATCAAATATAATTCGAGCGCCTCCGGTAACGACCACAATTAGTCCAGTCCAACTCATAAGTTGGCCAGAGTTGAATACACCTACATTCATCAATCAATGAATGCAAATGTTATTGTCGCCAATGTTGGTTGAGTCACTTTGCTAACGTAATTAGAACTAATAAAAGCATGGCACTGCTCTAATTATTCCTGTCTAACGACTAATGAATGAATCATTTGAATTAAACGTATGATGATGTATCTAAGGTTGCCTAGGTTGTTTTAAGGATAAAACAACAGTTTTTAAGGATGTTATGGTTTGGTTGCCTATATTTCGGAATTCAAATGAATCAATTTTGCAGTGCGCAGTTTCATCACCTCAAATTGTTGTTGTAACACGAGTAAATGTTTGTTTATGTTGTTCGATTGAATAAATAATCTCGGATTCATTGATGTCATTGTTATTTTTGAGGCATGCAGTTTGCTACGTGGTGAAACATGCCCACAAATGGAGGAATGTGAATTTAAATGTCCCGTTAAATATGTAATTAACACGTGCGCCTCATGCATGCAAGGGAACAACATGGAACGGACAAACATGTAGGTAAATGTGTTACGTAATCGCGACCTGTTATTATTATGCACGGCTAATTTCCTATTCAGATTGACTGCGACTCGAACCGATTGGAACGATTTTAAGAATTTCATACACGTTAAAATTGGTTGGAGCCGCTCCCAGACGGCTCTTTTGCTGGAGGACATCTCTGAATGCATCCACGATATGAAATAGATGAAATAGAATAACATACCTGAATTGCAAATAGGCCCATAGTGACCAGACCAATCCAGCTATGCAACGAATAGAAGTTGGGAATTGGTTCTGGCCGCTTGAGATTGTGTGTGTCCAGGACGGCAAGAAACCCGATTGCCACGCAAGGAATGGCCAATGCGTGGAAAACCGTGTGCAGCAATTTGATGTAAATCCTGCGGCCGCATCGACAGATGCGATAGAGAAGAATCGCTGCAAAATTGAAAGACATCAGCTTACATTCATAATAGACAATCATAACTAATCAAATTCATCTGACAAACCACAACAGATGAATGTATCACTTGGTCTGCAGGTGAAGAGATCATAATTGTAAATTATTACATAAATTTCTTGATTAAACAATTCCAAATACAACGGTATCATTCGACGTAATTGAATGGCGAATAATATTTAATTCAGTGAAACACAACGATTTGAAAACAGTAGCTGATAATTATGAATTAATTTGTAATTCAAATAGCTTCATAACTCTCATTTAAATAATATTGTAATGGATAATGTAAAATGAGGACATTCTCACATTTTCTCTTTCAACGTCAGGTTGATAATATAAATACAATCATTACGAATATGATTTGTAGTTAATAATAAGCGTAAAGTATTAGTATCATTGCTAAAAATGAAATTTGCAGAGAGTCACTTTGTAAATTGTTAAATTTCCAAATGTTCAGGACAAAGACGTAAAAAATAAATTTAAAGCACATTAAAATTTTCTAGGACTCTCAATGAAATGTGAAAACCAATTGAGCATTCATCCTAAATATGAGACTTGTAGTACGCAATTAATTTCTTGTGAATGCATTAGTAATCTCAGCCGTGCTTGAATTTCAAGCCAATTACTTTGCAGAAAGTGTGCTATTCTATTATTCAAAGCGCGAATGGAGTTTTCTCCAAGGTGTTTAACGTTTAACGTTCAGTGAGTGCCTTTTCGCATTAGTAATGCATCAAATCGAATGAAATGTATCTCATCCTAAGATAACAAATTCCAAGAAAGACTGCTCTATCAAAAATTAAGTGCTAATTTCAGTTCCTTCATTTCTATCCATTAGTATTCATTTTATAATTTGATACATATATCAAATATTTAATAGTAAATTTATCAAAACAATGATGAGTTTAACAATCAATCAAAAATAGTTAGTAGATATCTTGTTATCAGCACGTCACGATAAAATCAATCAAATCAATGTATTGCAAATCATCCATGGAATATTCATTGGTGCAAGCTAAATATTGCAAAAGTTAGTACAAATATGCGGTTGCATTGTGCAGTTATATTCAAGTATACACTTGAACAGTTATACTTTTTAATAACATTCATTCACTCAATGTCATTCCGACAATTTTGCAATTGTTAACGGACTAACATTTCACGATTATCCCACTCATCATTGCGAGGAAGTTGTTTATTGTTTACTTTTATTTTATTGCCTACAAAGCATGGCCAAGATTATTTATGGAAAGTGGTCTCACTTTTGATTACTACTGTTTAATTTGATTTGTAAACATTGGTTTAGTAATTTGTTTTGAAAGATGGTATTTTTAAACAAACATTTTCATTTTGAATTTTTGACCTCTTAAACTAACAAAACATTTATTGCTTCAATGCAACCGGGATATCTGGCTGCAAAAATTGCAAAATATTTGATATCATTTTTAATAAATTCATCAATATTCATGAATCAATATTTTCATCAATATGGAAACGCAATTAAAAGCCTTTCATAAATCGCTTTGGTATACTCACAAAAACCGCTGAATGTGATGAAACCGGCGACCATCAGCACCGGATGCAAGTTGAACTGCTTTTTGATGTCTTCACGCCACGCGAATCCATCGTGGTAGTATATGACCCAGAAGAGTGTCAACGCCAAAGAACCCAGCAGCAGGATGCTGGCGATGATCACCACGAATGTGTATTCCAGCCAGCTGCCACATCCCCATTCGTTGTCATCTTCGTACTCTCTGTGACTGCAACAATGCCGACAATGAAAATCCCATCACACAGCTTCTTCACATTTCGAGCCACCATGCGCAATTACACCACAGTACACAGAGTACTTCATACTGTGATTACACCTCGGACTTGTAGAGATACATGAGTAAATCAATGAGGAAAATGGCCAACAGGACTGCGAGCATAATAACGGAAATATTTGACGTTGCTATTTTGACATGTTTACCAAAATTTAAATTGTGGTTTATCAAGGTTGGTCCAGAAGACCTAGAACGTTGCGATGGGGAAATAAGCGATGCAGAAGCCGGAAATGAATCATTCATGGCAGGAACTCGGATGTAGATGGTGGAAATTATATGAGCCACAAGAAAATTATGATTTTGATTCATGAATCTAGTCTTGGGTTTCGAATTATTACAGGAAATGATAAATTATCTTCTGATACTTGTAATAAATAGGAAAAAGTTTTTGTAAGGTTCTTCATGTTCTGCTTCGTCACTCAGACTTCATAGGTTGAATTTTTTGTAAGATTGTATTCGTTGCACCAAACCAATCTTGGATGGTCAGGTCAGCAGAACGGACAAATCCATCCGAGTATAAAACGAAAAAGGAAAGCAGGCTTCAGAAGAAGAATCATTGACCTACAGTTCTAAGTTCTTTTTCCTGACCCAACAAGCTTTCAGGCGTAAGTATAAAACATTCAAGAAGTCATTAACTTAGTGTTCAAATGATGCCAAGTGTAAGAAAAACAAAAAGGCACAAATCAAATACTTTCTTGATTGTAATTTCCAAGTAAATTTCAGAAATTTCAATGGTTCTGTTCTCTATGTTTATAATCAGAGTAGAAGAGAATTCAATGTATAAAAGAAAGGAAATATTTAGTTTGATGATGACCGGATACTGGGTCAGAACCACTACAAAATTACAGTGCAATCTCAAATAAAATTACAACTTATTTTGCAGTACCTGAAGCATCATGAACTAAAAAGTCCAAACCGGTATTCGAGTGTTAACAAAAAATACAAATATTAAATTTGCGGTTACTCTTCATAGACACGAGTCCTGCATTGAAAGACGCCTTCGAATGTCTTCTATCGGGCGTAGAGAGTTTATGCAATAATCGCATCATTGCATCGACAAGGAATCGTGATCAAAACGCTGAAGAAGTGTGCGAATCACACGAAGAGCATGCAGCATGAACGAGGAAGTGTGATTTCTCTCATTTAACAATCTACATTGTGGGACGAATTTAAAAATGCGTAAGAACGATCGTTCATCGTGCAATCCGATATTTTATTATCCATGGTACTTTCCATTACTTTCATTTCACCCTTGATTGCTTCTATTCAACAAATAGAATAAATCAAGTTTCATTTATTTGTATTTGCTCCAGGAATTTTAATGTGTTATTTGACTAGTTGCAGATGCTAATAGTTTAATTTTTCTAGATATTTGACATTTTGTTATCAATAATTGACCTTAAGCATTCGCGGATTTAGAGTTTTGCACATCAATATACAACTAAACAAAATTATTAATAACGTATATATTATTAGTCAGAAAAAAACATAAATAAATGTCGAAAGTTTGAAGCAGATCGAACAATTCATTTTCGAGATATTAATGAAAATGTGATTCATATATTTATTGTCAATTATCAGGTTTTACCGCCCCCAATGGGGACGGCTAACGCTGCCATATCTTTCTTCTTTTAATGATTTATTGACCCAATAAATTTGGTGAAAATTCATTCAAAATTTCAATAATAATTTGACTTTTTCTAAAATTTCACAAGAGTAATTTACCGCCCCCACGCATATTTGAAGGCGGCAACCACCTCCAGTTGTATTGTCTTCTAGCGATTGGTATATATTCCAAATTTGGTAAAAAGTCGTTGAGTCGTTTTGGAGATAATCGCAATCAAATTTTCGAATATATATAAATGTAAACAAATAAATTAATAACAAATAAATTATTTGTTAAAACTCAATGTTGAAGAAGCAGATATGTTTATACGTTAATGATAAATAAATGTTGAAAATTTGGTTCAGATTGAACGGTTCATTCTCGAGATATTAATAAAAATGTGAACAAGAAATTAGCTGGTTTCGAATCAATTCGAGTTTTGTACGTCGCTTAAGCTGGTTGCTAGGGAAGAGTGAATTCAAGATAACAAGCCTTAGCAACGGCAATGTAAATCAAATGAGAGCGACCATCATGGATTTTCAAGCCTTTGTTTCCGGTATTAAGGTGATCGGTTGCCTCAATTGCAATGTAAATTTCCGTAAGAGATTCTTTGCGTGTAACTCAAAAACTATTGGACCGATTTTCTTAATTTAAAAAGCAAATTAAAGGGCACATTTTTATCTTTGCTGTGACAGACTTCAATTTTTGAAAAATTTCATAATATATGAATATTAAATTAATTTTTACAAAAGTTAAAATTTGCGTTGTTTAATGCGAATAAAATATTTAGAAAATATCAGAAATTTATAATGGCAGTAAATTCAAGTGTTTCTCTAATATAATGAACTAAAATTGAATCATTTTGTTGTAAAATTAAATTTTGAACTTCGAGTTCTCATTTCATTTGAACAGAAAAGCATATTCAGTTCTCTTATCAACCGAGCTACCAAACAAAACGCAATTTCAGATTTATTTAGCACAACAATAATAATGAGAAACGCACACTCCACTAGAACAACAATGCAGAGGTTACAAGAAAGGTGTAAAAGTTGTAGTTGTGCAAGCACACATTAGATTAATGCAAAAATAATAAAACGTGACTTTGAATTTATATTAGCAAGGCTTCGCTAAAAAGTAGTTTTCTTTGGCTATTTGCATTTTTACACCTGCAAATCTTCATAACTAAATGCGCAGAAAACCCTTTTGGTTTTCTGTACACTTTTTTGTTAGCATAATTAGATGCCAAAACTAGATTACATACAAGGTGAACCCATTTCATTTCTACTTGCTGCTTATATCTAGATCTGGATTTTAAATCATCTCTCCTGGCAAATATTTATTCAGCAACTTATGTGATCCTGCAGGCATCTCGAAATGCACGGTTCGCGGAAGAACAACTAATTGGATGGCATTCAAGAAGCTCGACGTATTGCAAATGAAAATCAGCAGGCAGTGAGGGAAAGTTGCAACTTTTCGCTTGTTTGCTGGTGATGTTCTCGGCAAACAGCAATCAATTGATCGCGCTCGAATGGCGAGTGTGTGTCTTAAGCGCATTGTGCGCTCGCGATCAATCTGCATGCGCAAAGAGGAAAACGAGAAGAAACTTTATGGCGTCGATTCCATCTCGGCTGAATCAAAGAGATGTGGGTTTACAATCTATAATGTATGGTTGGGTCGGGCTCTCTAGCTTCGACTTCTTTGCCTACGGTTTGCTGGTCGAGTTGCTGCGAGTGCACCGACCACGTTATGGTCAAGCAATGCTTGTCCTAGATAAATAAATGCAAATGAGTCATAAATGGAAATGAGGTGGGATACTTTTACAATCGCCGTGCAACCTGCGCACCTTCTCGATGGAAATTATTAATATTTACGCGTTTCGCTCAACGAGTGATCATCGTGGGTTAGGTCTGATTGGATTAATGCGTTTGGAAAAGTTCCAGAGATGGAAAAATGATGTGGGATGTGTCTGGGAAGTCAAAATATCTGTCCAAACAAAACTAACAAGATTTCATCTAAAATAATTGTAATTCTACTAAAATCCCCCTCTTGGGGACTTTTTGAATTTGCACCATTGAAATCTGACCATATTTGAAAAAGGTACAATCCAAGAAAAACTCAATGAAAAGTAAAATTCAACCAATGTAAGATAAAATCAACCTATATTTGAGAATGAACAACTGATGAAATCGAAAATTTAGGAACATAAAGTTAAATTCCACCAAAAATCAGAACCTGAGGACTTTCTTGAATTGGGTACCATTAAAATCTGTCCATATTTGGAAATGCTGCAGTCCTTTCATTACACCAAAAAAACTAGGAATTTCAAAAAAGGTGTGGTTCAAAATTAGATTGCACGATTCCAATCAACTGCAACCAAACTATTTCACCTCCTCGTTCTTGCAGGAAGAAAATGTATAGAAACCATACTCTTTGAATTTACTTTGTACAGGTTCTTTCTTGTAACCGATACCAGAAGAGCAGTATTTATTATACAAAGTTTATAATGGCCACAGATTTGTTATTTGCATGCTGTATGATAATGATGCCCTCGTTTGGTGAAGAAGTTGCGAAACCACTCTCCCATTTCCATGGTAACTCCTACGTAATGTGTTTACAAGCATAAGTTTCAACATTTTTTTCTTCTTTAGGAACATCCATCCAAGGAAGATTCAACGTGAAAGTAAGATGAACCTCTCCAATGATAACGATGAAGGTTATTAGTGTTTTTTATGATACATTGTAAGCCACAGTATTCAAATTTGTTATCGTTATGCACAATAAAATTTTGTATTAAAAGTGAGTAAAAAATCCATACTTGGTATCACAAAAGATTTCTCTAAAATGAATGGAAACGTTTCTGTTTTTAAATTGTTTTACTCGAGTCGTTGCTATTGTAGCGATTCCGGAGAAAAATGTTATTGATAAATCAAAGCATTGAACGCGTAATTGAACACATGAAGTGCAGAACACGCTTCGTCGATTTAACATTACCACAAACAATTGAATTCAGCAAAAGTGCAATTTGTTGGTGAGTTTCACTGCGAGCAGTTCGCACCAATCTTAATTTTGAGGCGAACATTTCCACACAATTTGCTACATGTTTGCATCGTTCCAGGCGAATTTTCAATGTTCTTGGTACAGTTTTTAAATATGGTCCATACAATTTACCGAATTTTCCAACTAGATGAATATGGCATTTCATTTAATCGCAAATTTAATTGAACTTCCTGTTTTAGAGTCTACAGTGGAAATTAATTAAAGACATATGAAATGTGAATAGGAACTTCAAACTTTAATTTTGAAGTCACCTCATTATTGTTCCTTTCTTTATGTGACGCGTCCAAGAAGTTAAAGGTCTTATACGTCAAGAAATCTTCGATAGGACGAGCAAAAAATGCAATAAAATATTTGTAGCGTCTGATTGTTTCCATGTTGACACACTAACGGTAGATTTTCTATTCGGTTTGACCTAGAAAACTTGCAAGAAGATGGAAGACTACCATTTTAGGTTTCTTCGTTCTGCTCGTTCACTCTTCGGAAGTTGAACCATCAAATTGTCTACAATGTATACTTTCATATTCGATTTCCAGAGAAGACAAGACGAGGAACAATTGAATTCATGTTCTTTGATGAATTACATTGTTAACAATTTTCTAAACAGTCAATTTGCAACAAAAGACAATATGAGAATAGGAAATAATTTTCGTATATGTAGATTTCAATCTTCATTAATTTCTATCATTCAGAAGAACCGAACAGATGTTGTCATTAAAAATTGCATTGAAAATCAATTTTATGTTGCAATTTAATTGGAATTTATTTGCATTACAATTATTTTACCATTTGAAATTAATCTAAATTTCAAATAGCAATAATTTATGCTTCTCTCCCAAACAAAAATGCGATCGTGCGAAAAACCTTAATAAATCAATTTCGCATTTTGTGTCCACATGTTTCCTCGTCAACCAGACTCGATTTACAACAACGAATTGCAATAACATTTCGAGCACATCATCACATCATCATGCTTAGAACAACAGCGAACGAGTTAAATAGACATGACGAATTGAAATAAATTCGTTGATTAGTTTAATTATTCTCGCATTACTCACATCCTGGACAATTTAAATTATTGCATACATGGAAAAGTAACAATTTCCATTCGGGCTTCGTTCAGAGCTGCAGAAGTGCAATATGTAATTATCTGAAAACACGTTAATATTGGAGAACAAGTTTCCCCTCGTTAAACCACACAAGCAGCATATGTTCGCTTAATGCGTTCTGCAGTAATTATATCTATCATATGCTATAATAGAAATGAAATATAGAAATACCCCTCATTTTTCTACAGAAATCTGTAATTAGAGCGATCTTTCAAGTACGCCCTTTGGGATACAAAACTTGATGATTTAACAGCAACATTTTTTCTTGGTAGACTCGTTCATTGAAGAGACCTTAGTAGAAGTAATAACTCAATTGATTGATGATGAGTCAATTCAATCCGGCAACTCCAGCGGGTACTAGAATATTCAATAAACTTTGAAACCGGAAGTTATTCTAGTTCTTTGCCACCCTCAACACATTACGTATAACCTCTATCGTAAAAATGCGAGTGGTTATAGTAAATATTAACGCCATGCAATTTTAATGCTTTGGGGACAGTGACTTCGAGTTAACCGACCACAGAACGAACGAGTCACTACCCGTTAGCGTAAACATTTTATGCCTTTTGTTGTTGTTGTTGTTATTGCTGTCTGCACGGCGCGACTTTAGTATCGATTTGTTAAACATTCAATTGCAAACACTGTGCATAAAGTGCATTGTGAATCTTTCCAACAAATAGCTGCAACGTATTTAATTATATCCATGTATTTCACACAGTTCATGAGTTTACCATTACAAATTTTTCATTGTCTGCAATATTTACCAGTCTGGAGGAATTTCCTAACTAGATTGAAGATCTAGATTCAACACCATTTTTTTTTTTTGAAACATCAAGTTTTATACATAGCTGCAATATAAACGACTGAGCAATTTTACAATGTAGCGACTAATGTCACCAATCTTAAACAGTCTTGCATGATATATATAAGTTAATAAACTTTAATTCTACCTCGGTTTAATGAGATATACGCTTTGAAAATTTATGAGACATTATGCTTAACGCTTAATATTTTCTAGGCACCATATTTTTTCTTGCTATAGCTCGTTTGTTGTTGATTATCTTCACTAGCGATTACTAAAGGTGATTGTTGAAAGTCATATTCTTTTAATTGATGAATAAATTTTCTAGTTTAGTGGACGCGAGAAAAAAAGGAAATTCATTTTCTAGAAATGCGTTTTTAATTGGTTTTAATTAGTCACGTCAGAAAGAAATGAATAAGTTAGTAAAAATACCTGACACCATATTCATAAATAATTTAAGATCCATCAATAATTTATACTGATTAATTTGGCTAAAATTTTGTCAAGTTGTAAAATGACCATGAAAGTTGAAATTTGAATGTAAATTCCAAATATTAGCGCAGATATTAACTGACATGGTTGACACAATTCCACGGAGACTAATTTTGAAGTGAACTTGTCGTTCATTTAATAAATTATCGCTTATATCTTGTACAAATATGCAGTACAGAATTTCTACGGAATTTTTTGGTTTGATATGGTTTATTGACACCATTCCAAATTCATATTGAAATTTAATCGATTCTGTTTCGGTTTAATATTAATTCAATAAGTAATTTTCTTGGTTGCAATTGATGTGTATTGAAAACTTCAAATTTAAATGGCAAAAAGCGATTTTATTTTCTAAGGAAAATGTGGCTACATCCGGTTAATTATACAATCTAGGAAAATGTCCTTCGTGCATTAATGCAATCTTCTCTCCTCCTTTCATTTATTCAAATTAACTTTCATTGCCTACTATCACTTCAAACTAGAGTTCTACAAATTCAAATTTAGTTGATATCTATCTCAAATTCCAGGATAAATTCCAAGTTTGATCAACTTTCAGTCCAGGAAATGACACCTCATTGAATTCCTAATGTGTAAATGCATCCAACATTTTATTTGTGCGAAGATCTTCAGATAAGGTGCGCCAATTAACAACAACAATCACATCGATTGATTGTGAATGCGCATCCGTTTTGGTCGATCAACTGCAGAATGCAGCAAACCGTAAACTGAGACAAAGTGTCATTTCCTTTAAAGGTTTTTTATCCGAGAAGAAAAACTGAAGCCTATCAATGGGTTGAATAAATCAGCCCACAATAGGAATACATCACAAAATGTGATCTGGTTGAAGAATTCAATTAGAAAGACAAATCGTTTGCAATGCAACTTGAATTATTGATGCTTTCTTTAATTACTATTAACTCCTTCATTTGTTGATAGAATTGCTGCTTTCTAACACAGAGACTGGTTCGTGGAAAGTGTAACAAATTTACCACCAACTCACTAATTAGTTGCAATTAAACGCGCTGAAAAACTACGAGGACAATTTCTACAAAATTATTTACTGTACATTTTGTTTGAAATCGAAGATTTGCAAATTGCATTGATTATGTAACTGGTAATCATTAAAAAATTTGAATGTTAAGTGTGTGTAAAGGTAAACCAGGTAAAAATATGACTGCAAGCATGGAACAACAACAGGTTTATGATGTCATCGAATATTCGCGATTAATGATTGTATCAATCAAACGAGGTGTAAATGAAGGATTCGTGTCGAGATAATTACAAAATTTTGCAAAAATATTTTGCAAGCCTTACAACTTTTCCCTATCTGATCTATCCATATTTATGTACCATAAACAAATTCACTTTTCTGAAGTATTGTTACTCAGTCCAAGTAGATCTGATGATACTTTATTAGCCAATTACTTAACATAAGTCTACGTGATCATGCAAGTCGTCAATTGCGCTCCCTTGCAGCGAGTTTGATTTAGCATCGTAATAGCAATAAACAACAATTACAAAAGTGCGGCCATTACGCAACGACCTGAACTTACGTGTGCGTATGCATCTTGTTCTTGCCCATCTTCTTTGTCCACTTGGTGGTAGCTTATCCCAGGAAGCGAACAAAGCGGATCACTCGCAGAGACTCAAAGGTTTCGCGCACCGCGCAAGAAGTGACCAGATGCAGAAGGACGCACCAACAGCAGGTTGTTACCCAACGAAGACACTGTAAACAACTGAAGCTGGTGCGCGCCAGCCACGAAGGACACGCGATCGCGTTCGTTCACGGACTGCCCGATGTAAACACTCGTCGACGACGACGTCGACGACGACGTTTGTTGCTGGTTGCTGGTGTTGTTTGGCTACGCACGCGGTCGTGCCACTCGGTTGGTTGGTCAGCAATTGCCGCGGAGTTGATTGTCGATGCTAACCCGTTCTCGGTTGCATTCAGAAGTGATGGTGGGCTTGGTGGAACGCGGCTCGCGGAGAACAACAGGTGCAGGCAAGCGGTACTGCTCAAAGTGACTTAAGTCAGACCTGCAGGTCCTTTGGATGCAAGCGGATCTCTTTGGACCACATATGAAACTGCTCACATGAGTTATATACAAACGCCTTTTAGGTTTTCAGCTGCCATATTTAGAAGTACTAGGTTATAGCCTTAAGTCATAGCCAACTTGTACTTAAGTCATTTGAAGATCATTGTTTCTCATTGTTACAAATATTGGAGTTACACCAACAAAAGGCAACTTCTTCTCTTGTTCCTTTCTGAGGAATTTGTATCACTATTGGTAATATCTTGGAAAGTATTCGTTGGAAATTTTGGATACCTTGAATTTAAATTTTGAATTTGATTTTTGATAAATCTAGTAAGGCCATCTATGCGTGACCATGAAAATTTAATGAAGGTAACTGTTATCTCAAAGTCAACACTGATTTAAATGAATTAAACCAATATTTAATCAACTTGTTAATTCGGGTAAAAGTTGGGAAGGCGTCACAATATGTTTTATCATCGTTTGAGATAAATTGAAGGCAAAAAGGCTGTACAGATAGCAGCGTTTCGTTGGCGTACGCAATCTAAACGTCTATCTGCTCCTCCAATTTATATGGACATCGTTCCATTAAAGGTCGTTTATGTAAAAGGGCCTCATTATGTTATAATAAAAGTCTCCCTATTGAGCACATCCTATTGAGCGGACCATTTAACATCGCTGCTTGCAGCCTGCTCACCAATTCACAGCGCACTCAAATGACGCCGTTTAAATATAAAAGATAAACAACGCTAAAACTTTGATCGTCCATAAGTGATTTAACAATTTAACATTGTTTCTGCTTCAGAATTTTCATGAAATGTCTCATAATAAATGAGAAATCAAACATCTCCTTTGTAGCCATAATTATCCTTACTGGAACTAATTTTTTTGGAACTTTTAAAACTATTAAACTTTAGTAGTAATTAATGCCTCTTTTAATAATTTTAGGATAATGTTAGAGACAATGTATTAAATAGAAAATCGGTAACATTTTTTCTGGGATAATTGGAGTGTAATTTTCAACAAGAGTTTATTAAAAAGGATAAGAAAAAATTCGAAAATTTAAGACTGAATTTTTGTTTCAATTCGTTCCAGTTTTCTATGTTTGTTTATATAGTGGTTTTACTAATTACTACGCTAATTTAATATTCATTAAGTTACTCATTAATTTTCCATTCCATGAACCCATTTCCGATTTTGAACTCGATTTATTTTTTGACTTTTTTTGACTTTAGCTTTAACGTTGTATTTTTGTGGTTTCCACCATCCATAATTACTTTCACTGTTAATAATTGTCATTTGACATGCTTGAAGCAACTGGAGTGTAACCTCTTGCAACAATAGAAGAATGATGAACACTGCAGATGTTATAAGAAATGCTACTATATCAAAATAACAAAAAGGATTTAAGAGGAAATACAACCGCATTTAAAGAAAGTTAAATATTTATGTAATAATTATGGTTGCTCACAGTAATTGCCATACGTTTTCTTTATTAGTTATTTTTCTTTGCAGAGATTCAAATAATTTCTTCCTATCAGAAATCTTCTATTATTATCTTCCTGAGTGCCAATCTCAAATGATTTCATATGCATCTTCAATTATGTTTGAAAGGAAGAGCATTTAAAGATTTATTAACTCCTGGCATTTTCTTCCTAGTTAATTTAAGTTTCCTACCGGATTTTATAAAAGAATATTTCTTGATTGTTGATCATTGCATCCTTTAATATTTCATTCCCAATTAGAATCTAAGAAATAATAGATTTGCAAGAAAATGTAAGGATAATTCAAAAGAATGACAATTACAAAGAATATATCATCAATTTCACCTATAATAGATGATTAACTGGCAGGAAAATGTAATATCCTGATGAAATAATAAATTTTAAAATTTCCCCTATTCCTTACAATATTTCTTGGATATATCTAAAGAATATAAAAAAAACTGTATAAATCAATAGATAACACACGTTTGAATGTTTAGTCCTGAAGACATGAAGAGTCATCGTAATATTTTTTATTCTTTCTCCATAAACCCTTTTCACATATACACAGAAAATGTTTGGGTCATCGAACCTCATTTCTCCCTTATTTTCCACACATCCTTCCATCGTTTTTACTGTTTTCCCTGCAATAGCTCTAATGACGGGCTCATATATTATAAGTACACTTGGATATAAATTATCCTTGGAAATACGCGGAGACGTTTTTATTTCCATCAATGCAAATTCAAGGTTGATCCACTTATAATATCAAACATATTGCAGTCCAGGAGTAATGTGTGAGTAGAAGTAGTAAAGGGTTATTGAATCATTCTGCCACTGTTTTAATGTCTGTTATTAGGACTAATTTCCAATGTACGCGTAGCAGACAATGTTACGGTTGGTTGATAAGTTGAGGAAGGTTTTCAGGATAGTATTTTCCTAACAGGTGTGCCTTTGTTAATAGAAAGGTTGCAGTATAATTATAGATGAATTTTCTTTCAGAAATTGAAGGGTGAATATATAGCACAAAATATTTATGATTCCATCAGATAAAAGAAAATTTACAATTCTTAGATTTTTGTAAGTTACTGTTTCATTATGTTTGTTAAGGTTAATTAATTATTTAATTTTGATAACCTTCAAGGTTCAAGAGTAATTAAATAAAAAGATGGCCTCGAAATGTTATTTGCGTAATAGTTTAAAAATTTAAATTTCAACTTGCCTTTATTACCTAACATTTAAAATATTTTGAGAGCTTTCAGCATTGATATCCTGGATATCCTGATGATGGTCAAAAAGTTCGGAATAGTCCGGAAAATTATAAGGGCCATTGTGTTTGGAAAAATGAAACAATGACCCCAAAATGCATATTTTATGTAACCATAATTATAACACAGAGTTGATTTTTTCTGTCTAAATTATTACTATTTTATGTGTGCATTAATTATTATTACATTTATAAACGGCCAATGCAAATGAAAAATTAGTCATCCATTATGAATAAATTATCACTACAAACAACAGAGAGTCCTAAAACGCGGCCACGTTAGTTATCATTATCGCATATTCCACTTGGAAGTGAATTATGCGAAAAATAAATAAGGGTGTGCAAAAAGTGGAACAACATTGCGTTCAATTCGCATATGCCGCTTAATAACTAGGAACCAAATGCTCCCTTTACACACATAATAGAGGAATAATCCATTGCGGAAATATTTGCATTGCAAAAATTTTCAAGTTAACGCCGATTAAACCAACGGTTTCTAAGTTCACTTAAGTGAAAAAAATACCATTTAAAACACTGATTTGCATAATTCATAGGAAAATTATCCTGGAAGTGCGTTACCGACGTCAAATTACAATAACGATAAGCCTCATTTGTCAGTTATTTTTACGCGCAAGGTTGTTGACTTTATTATTGACGATATAGGCAGGTGAGATCATAAATAATTTGACTTGATTATCCTTTCACAAACATAAGGATCTCGACAATGTCAGACGTAAAGATAAAAAATGGGTTTGTTGTATTATATATTGCAAAATTGTGTGCAAGTGTGCAATGATTTATATTGCAGAACATGTTTTCTTTTCTTTTGAAACCGAAAGCGCTTCTCATAGTTTAAATAGGCGCGGTAAAAGTTTGTTTATTGCGATTAATTGTATGCAGATTTCTCCATTTTCACAGCTTAGAATGAATTCCGGCACGTCGCATCAATCCAAGTGATCTGATTAATAATAAACAGTCTACAATTTATTTGCGTTTGGATCAAGCCAAGAAATGAAACGCTTTTTATGGGACGTCTAATTTATGAGGCTTATATTTATACGTCAAGAATTTAATTACATTTTGACGATGATGCTGAATTATGAGCTCATCCAAACATTGCAAAATTTTGGCAATTGTGTAATATTTTCGGTGTTCCATTCTCAGACGAATAAAAATCGGTTAAATGATGAATTAATTAAACGTGTTGCTTGCATGATGTGATGATCAATTCAGTGTGCTAGTTACCTTTACCTTTGCTTCTTAATGCCAAGTCCTAGAAACTTTCCAGGACAAGAAAGGGGTACAAGAATGTGAGAGTGAGAATCGATTTCTTTGACCAATTTACGCACGTGCATTTGAAAAGCAATTGCCTTGTTTTTAACTTTTCATTTTGGCTTTGCATTTTTTATTTTTATGGATATTGGAAAATTCCTTGAATAGATAAAAAAATGTCATATGTGATAACAACTTACCCAGCTGCTTCTGCTGCCTTCTCATCAGCAATACTAACAGTAGTTGGAGGTGGCGGAAGGTCATCCAATGGTACCGTATCCTCCGGAGGAGTTGGTGGTGTCTTATCAAATTCGGCCATGGGAGCCATCGTTTCCGGCATCGGGGAAACCGAATTGGATTCCATCGTACAACTTACAAAAAGTTTCTATCAATCCCCTAATGGATCAACACGAACCGGACACTGAAGTTACACCCGCGCAATTTTTGGCACATGAAAACTCACTACTCCACCTGAAAATGGAGACACATCTCATCAATTGCTACCGGTACTTATTTGCGATTAGCAGCTGAAGACACCAATCGCAAATAAGTTGTTCGGAATGTTGCGAATGTTGGAATGTTTCGTTTGGTAACGCGTGCGGTCAAATGAAATCTGAATTTTCTGGGGTGCAGAAAGAAACGGGAATTGATCGGTTCAACGATACCGCGAGTCGTTTAATTTCGCCGTTCGATTCGATGTGTAAGTAATTAATAACAATGTACGCGTGCGATTCGGACAACTCGTTCGGTAAACTGAACTGGAACCCTTTCGGAGACCGGTCGGATGTGGACTGCGTGGTGAGCCCGATCGACGAGCTGGGGCTCGCTCCGTTTTGTTGATGCCTGGAAAAAGTAAAAGTTCACTCATTAATGATTCACTCAACTACTGTTTGGATGGCGTTCGCTGCTTATGTTTACATGTGAATAAATGTGCGTCAGATGCGTTGCTTGTTAATTAGCGCCCATTTCGGCGTTAAATTATATTCAACCAAAGAGGTAATTTAATTTTTGTTTAAATATCCAAGATGCGTGGTATAACTGCTGTTTTGGGAGTGGATCATTTAACTCAGATAACTGATTATTATAATTTGATATTCAAAATTAAGTAACAGTAAGTTGTATTTATGTATGGCTCATTAAATGTATCCTTGATAAAGAAATTAATTCAGAAATCAAGATCAATGGTCTGATAATAAAAAATTTAAATTTAAAGACAATTATCTAAAATTGATTTAATTAATTAACTAAATATTTGATTAAATTTACTTTAGAGACCTGTTGATGTTGCCCATCCTTAATATCGAATCCCCTGACCTGAAAAAGGTCGGAAACTTTCCAGGATTATCATTATATCCTCAAATATTTAATTTGAAATTTACCTAAAGTCCCAAACTTCCTGTTTGTATGGCAATAAAGTTATAAATTTATGTAAATGCTATCCATATTTATAACTTTTTTGAATGTTGTTGTAATAAAGAGGCAATAATTTTATAACGTTTAATAGATTGCTATATTTAGCCAACTACAATTTCGACTTTTGTGTTTCCTTTTTTGCTTTTGTAGACATAAACATCATTCAGAATGCAATTACACGTGACTCATGTTTACTATTTTCGAACAATGAACTGTGAAATGTTATTTCGTGCATTTCTTGCCTCTATTTCAAAAGTTCTATTAATATCCCATGGGAAATGACAAAGGTATCAAAATTTACATTTGCAATCAAACGTTGGCATGCTGAAACTCGACTATTACAATAATTATCCTGGATGCAATTAAATAACAATTATCTATTACAAAAGCCTAACCTTTAACACCCTCACAATTTGGTTATTCCTTATTGAATTCTAATTATCTTAAGGTCATCACGAGAGTGACTCAAGAAATTTCAACGTCTAAAAAAAAACAATAAATCTATATTTATATTTTTTCAATACCTTTCAATTGAAGAGCAGGATGAGGGAAAAGTTTGTACCTTAAATGGTAAATTGATGATCTTATGTTGGGCACCCAATGGATTAAAATACCAATAGAATAATAGAAAATGTCAGTATGCCACTGTCCAATATTTCTTCATATTATCTATCCACCGTTCTACTTCTGCTTCTGATGCCCATAAATCTATCTTCAAGTGTATACATTGGCTGATCACTTGCGACGGGCTTACCAACACCATAATAATTAATTGTTCGCCATGCAGCCATTGTCTGTAATTTTCCAATAAATTTTAAAGACTATACGTTAGCGAGATACGCGCTCGGAATACGAGTATCATTCTTGGATAGCATCAAGTAAAATAGAGCGTTGAAAATAGGGTGGATCTATTAATAAATTCAAAGCGGCACACGCAGATAAGAGCACATTGATTTTAAAAGCAGCGGTATGCCAACAAGAGGTTGAGTTTTTAATTAAAATGCGCCCTGTGTGTAACCTAATTAAATTTAATCCAGATAGCAAAGTAATTTGCTTGAAATTAACACCCTTGTGCCACTTTGGCTGTTCATAAATGAGCAACATAGTTTTATCCATTTGTTTGAATTCTTTCCGAAAGATGCTAATCAAACGGAAAATTATCAAAAAAAAGAGAGAATGGCATTTGGGATAACTCGATTAACAAATCAGGTATTTCTGAATCTCGGACAGATTCGGGCCCATGATCAATGTTAATGTTTTGTCAAAATACGATAAATGCCCTTTGAATCAGCAAAATCGGTCTAATAGTTTCGGAGATACGAAAATTTTTCAAAACTCGAGCAATTTTAAGAATTTCATATCGCTTTTTTCGCTACAAACTTTTTTTTCAATTTTTATCTTCGAACGCGATTTCTACTCTCCCCATGGCCAAAAGGGCATGAACCCATAGATTTTTGGAAAGTACTCATCAAGACCTACAATTCGGTTCCAATCTTAGTTTAATTGGTCCCATTGTTTAAAAGTTATAAGCAGTTGAAGAAGCGAAAAAAAGCGAAAATTTTGCATTTTTAGGACCCCATTTTTTCGGATCGGGTATTTCTGAATTCTGGAGA
>JARJDZ010007527.1:0-31704 GCA_030264555.1 Aleochara sp. GC000083
AAATATAAATAATATACGTTGGAGAACCAAAATTTTATGACATAAATTATATGCCAGATGAATTCTAAACGAAAGTTTGATCCTTTTTTGGAAAAATCGAATTTTATTATTCTTTCCACTCAAATTCCGGTTTTTACTTGCACTATTATAAATATATAATCATTCTTATTATTTTTAACATTATTCCTGATTGACATTAGAAATTTGAAAAAACTTCATGTATAATATTTATAAATTTTTAAAATCGACATCATAGAATATTGAAAATATCTATTAAAAAGGATATCTGATAAAATAACATATTGAAAATCCTTTAAAAATGTTTTTTTACCTATTTTACCGACGAAGAATCAGTTATTCATGTGTCCAAATTGATATAAAACCCACTGAATATATAGTATCCTGCAACATTCTAGAACCGGAAATAAAGGAAACCAAGCAAATCGATTAGTCCTCCAATGAATTTAATTTCGACCACTCAATCCCTCGAGGGTTCCTTCATTTCCGAACAAATCCGTCGAACAAAACACAAATTTACGAACAATACAATTCAGGCAATAATGAAATCCTTCATTGTATATAAAAAAACTAATTATCATTATATTCTAGAATCTAGAATCTGATGATATATGATATTTTATGACAATAGCATTTTCTAATATCCTTTTTTTTTCTGTTAGTAATTTCCAAAACTTAAAAAAATGCGTCATTATTTTCATATCAATATCGGAATCCCTTTGTTCCATTACCATTAAACAATAAAAACTAAAAATCATCAACTTGTTGATTGACACTGGATGAAAATAAACTTTTAATATATGATATTATCCTTTGGGGCATAAAATAACTTTATGAAAGAAAAAAGTATTCTTAAACAAAACAACGAAATGTTGGATTATTTGGATTCTTTTGTTACGTTTTATGTAACAATTTAGATGAAAAAAGAAGAACAATGGGAAAACGATAAAACGAAAGGAAAAAATGTGCAGAATTTCACTTGCAACTCAATGAAATTTGTACGTGCTTTGCGTGGAAATGTGAAGAATTCCTCCAGGATGTTATGACAAAATTTATGTGACATTTTAGTGGGAACTTACTTAAAGAAGTTATTTATATGGATCATATAAGTTAGCCAACTTTAACTTCATTTTTCTTAAATAAATTCTAGAGGATGTAATTTTTAGTTTATATAGTTTTATAACGAAGCAGTAGAATAATTAACAACACACTTTTATGCAACTCAACATACACCACAATAATTTGATTATACTGTTATGATTTTTAAGTAATAATTTTAATTGGAATGATATATTTTCATAAAAAATACATTTTAAACTATATTTATTGTCTTATAAATATTAAACAAATCGATAACGAATGAAGTCATATCTTTGACATTAAAATTTTCAAAATGTGTATATTATGTTGCATATGATCATGTTCTAACAAAATTGTTACCAAGTACTTTTTGCATTTTTGTTTGTAAAATTATTAAATCTCAACAAAGAGCGTTTACACGTTAACTCAATTATAAAGTGCTTTCAGAGCACGAATTACAAATTAGATCAGTTAATTTGAAAAAGTGAGAATATACACAGTACAAAGAAGAAAATAACCAACATTATGTTCGTGACTTATTAAATTATATTGCATTACATTGCGCATGGGAGGGAATAGAAAATCAGTCAAATTGCATTATTTGCGTGGCAAAGCGGAAGTAAACCTTCCGCTTTGAACCCAACCTGGCACGCGATGCAATTAACCTTTATCAATGATTTGTCGAGTTAACTTATTGCATATTAGTTAATTGCAGCGAACATATTATAATTGAAATTCGTTCCTAAATCACTTTTTGATAACTTTGTATTTTTACTCCCAACCATTTCATGTGCAACATGTAACAAACAAATTTAATCAGCTTAGGCAACCAACAGTACACTCCAAGGATAATCTTTTTAATTGCATGTGTTTTACGTTTTACGGAAAGCTTGACCGGAAATTGGATGGACTTCAGGGATTTTAATTAATTCGTGTAACCCATTATGTCATATTTTGCATTTCAGCGCGTTAATTAAATATCTCTCCCGGAAATTGTGTAGGGGTATTAATTGTGCAGTTTCCTAATTAGCGTTTGAATTGAAATATGTTATTCGATTTTGCTATTCATCAAACTTTCATCGCTAAATTTTAATGGAAAATTCAGGGGTGAAATTTTTTGATGATGATTTTTTTTGCAATTTGAATGGAATCAAATTGCATCATCGACTCTTTGATTACGTATTGATTGGATCCACTCGAATTGAACTCAATCCATGATGGAAGCAAACCAGATTTCTTCATTTCTCCCATTATCCTTTCATCCCGGATGAAAAGTGACAAACATGAAAAAATCAACAGAAATATAATTATATGTATAATACGATCGTCGTGAAGCAAAGAGAAAAATAATTTGACTTACGACGAAAAAGTGGCAGCTAATTCCATTTTCGCAGCGCAAAAACTCCCCGCAAGAAGCTGAACATTACGCATCTTACAACGAAAAGTCTTGGTGGCTTTTTCTATCCGTCTACGAAGAAATAGGCAGCAAATTGAATGACGCTAGATGAGATGGAATTGAATGTGTCCAAAATGAGGAACGAAGCGGCGTGTAATGGAGAATCGTAATTGGCTTTGCGTCTTCAATTTTAACCCATCGAGGACGCATGGGACGCATGGGAAATTTCGGAAAGTTTTCACAATGGAAAGTAATTTCTTACGCCTCTAAAAGAGATTGCTTTAAACATTTTTTCGGGCAGACATTAAGCAATTTCGTCTCATTTCGCGCCGGAATTTTCGGTGACAAGTGACAGGCGACATGGTAATTGTTTGCACAATGACGACGAACAGACCATTGCGAAAGAGCCAATTTGCACACTCATCACGAGCCTCATGAAATATAATGATGAAGTAAATTACAGCGAGGGCGTGCTCGAGTGGAATGAATATGGAAATGCCAACGAAAATTGAAATAAAAATGCAAATGCAAATGTCAAGTGCAGTCCTAGATGCAAGCCAAGTAAAAATCATATTTATGAAAAAAAAAAACTAATAATAGAAGGTCCCATAAATGTTTATTTTCATTATATTTTGCAATTAATTTTTAATTACTTGGTTTATTATGTGTTGCCCCTGAAATAATGCAACCAAGAGAACACAGATGTTCAATAGCGAAATATGTATGCCTATGTTAATTACGTGTTTCATTCGTGTCTTTTCTAGTTACTTATTGTTTCTTTTCGATTAATTGGCACACAATAATTAATTAAGAAACATTTATTTTTGCTAAGCTCCTTCTTACAAAATATCGCAAAAAAGGTATCAAAAATAATATGGCAATACTATCATATTTTTATGCTCTACAAAAGATATCAAATTTTATTGTATAAACAAACTGGAAAATCATGTTTATAAAAAAGAATAGCCACGTTTCATAAAAGTTTATTTTCAATTAGTTTTTAATTGCTCGGTTTACTAAGATTTACCCCTGAATTCAAGCAACAAAAAATACACAAATATTAAACTATCAGCTATTACTGTGATATCAACGATAGAATTCATTTATTTAGTTTCCAAAGTTTTCACAAATCAATTAATTTCAAAACAATTATTTTTGCAGTGGCTCTTCTTGCAAAATTTGCTCTTATGCCAAAGAATGGTATCAAAAATAATATGGTCATCCATTAAAAATAACATTTGACGTATAATAAAACAGAAAAATCAAATTTATGATAAAAGACAAACAGGTAAATGTTCCATAAACCTTAATTTTCATTACATTTTCCAATTAATTTTTAAGTACCTAGTTTATTATTCGTTGCCCCTGAATTCAAGCAACCAAGAATACGAAGATGTTCAACAAAAAAATCTGTGTGCTTTTATGAATTAAAAGAATCATTTAATTTGTTTTCATGGTTTCTATTTTATTTACTTATGATTTCTTTTTCCAATTAACTCACAAAAATCAATGAATTTCGAAAGATTTATTTCTTTCTATAGTCCTTCTTATAAAATGATTTTCATCAAGGAAATATATCAAAAATAAAATGGTCATATTTTGCTATTGCTTTGTTTCTTTAAAAAATATTTAGTTTTGTCATATATATAAAAGAGAAAAATTATGTTTATCTGAAGGAGCTAATAGTAAAACGTATCTTAAAGTTCTCCCTAAATTTTCATTATATTTTCCGGGTAATTTTAAATTATTTGATTCCCTACGCGTTACTCCTAACATGCAGCAACCAAGAATACACATGTGTGAAATATCTGTGTTAATATCCATTAAAGATACATTTAGTCGATTTTAATCGATTCTGTTGCAATTCCTGGGGCAGTTGGAAATGAAAGAAAATGTCAATAAGTAGGAATCTATATTCTAAACAGTTGAAGACTATTTTTAACTTCTCATACCAATACGAAAATAAGTTAAGTGTGCAAATGTAAATATTTTTTGCGAGTTCGTGGTACTGGAATTATGAGGATTTGCCATTGAAATACTACGCTAATAAATTTCAGGTTATTTACGAATTTTGTTGAGTGATTTACCTTCAAAAGACTTCAGACGTTGGTATCAAAATTCAGTTTAAACTGAAATATTTCCAGTTAAAATCTCTCCTTCAAAAAGAATACAAAAAACAAATAGTTACATCGAAAAAATACCATTTTTATAAAGTAAAAACAAAAAAGACTGGTAGAAAAATATTTTGCTTTTCATAACCTAAAATTACATTTTCTACAATGTTATAATTTCTAACAAAGTTTATTTTTCCAATGGTTTCTAAATTTAAAAAAAGGTAAAGATGGACAACATATATTTTATTAAGCAAATTTTAAAATTTAATGTGTAGATTAATTGATATTATTTAAAGGCAAATTTAAAGACAATAAATTTGGAACTAGGAAAATTACAAATGCAATACACATAAAAAACAAATATAATACGAAATTTTAACAAATAATCATCTAAAAAATGCAGTTTTTAAAATGCTAAGATAAAATATTAGATACAGTTCCAAAACTAAACAAAGTTATAGTAATATATTTAATATAGGATATATATATTTAATTGAGGAAACATAATTTGCATATTAATTGATATAGGCAACTTTAATGACAATAAAATTGAAACTTGGCAATTTTACAATTAAAATAGAAATTGTTAACAAACCTTAAGTTGTTAAATAAGTTAATTGCAGGACAAGAAAGTGATAAAAAAGTAACTTGTTTTTCATATAAACAAATGTTTGCACAATATTGCTATTAGACAACTTTAATGACAGGCAACTTTAATCACAACTAAATTAAGACATTGCAAATTTAAAAATAAAATACGACTCCGTACAAATCTTAAGGGATTTAATAACTTAATAACAAAACAGATTTAAACTTTAATGTGCATGAAAATTAAGACATAGCTGCAAATTCACAAATAAAATACGAATATTTTATCATATCCTCAGAAAAAAATAAACGTGGAAATAATAAACAAAAATCTTTAATAACATCCTTTGAAATTGATATGTTAACATCTCAAATCCATTCTATAGGCAACCAATACAACACAATTACAAAAAAAGAAACATACATATAACAAAGGAACTTCCTGACATCATTATTTATGCCTTTGGCTGGTGGACACTCTCAATATAGCACTTGTACAAATCATAAGCGACATCACAAGGCTCTCCTTTTTCCACATTGAAGCAGTGTTCCGCCTTGGTGCGATGCTTTTCCGGCACCAGCAGATTGATCTTGCTCATAACAACGCGTCCTTGCTCGTCCATCACGCCGAAATTCGTCAGCAGACATCTGTAGAAGCACTTCAAGGGCTTGTTCTCAGCGAACTGACCCTTGTCGAACGCGTGCACCTCTTCGACCTTGGCATTCGTCTCCTTCAGGCATTTCTCTTCAATGGCGGTCACTTGATTACGTTCATCAGAGTTCAGATTCTACAAAAAAACAAAACAATAGTTAGTTTTAACCCCAAATTAGTGCAGATCAATCCAAATCTTACCAGTTCATCTTCAACTTTATGTGCACAAACGGCAGCCAAGATGGCGACGAAGAGAAACAAGCAGATTTTCATTGTAATGGCGACGAAGCAACTGGTAGCACGGTTCCCCGGATACTGAAGCGTCAAAACAATCGAATTTTTATGTTCGCATTCATTATATAAGCATTCGCAGCTTATCACCGTTCGTTTAATTGGGAATCGTTTAATTCATCATTCAATGTTATTGCGAACGAGAGTAATCATGTTTGGATTATAATGAGTGACACAACAACATTAAGATTCATCATGAATTGATGTAATGAAGACATCTTTGTTTGGAAATTTTCACGCAGAAATTTTATTAAGAAGTAGTCTAACCTCAAAATGTATTTTGTGCCGTTTTGTGCATTGTAATTAAAAATAATGAAGGTAATTTTGAATGTAGTCAACAACATTTTTATCACACAACTTGAATTATGCATCCTTAACGCTTTAAAGTTAAAGGTTATGTTAAAGGTCATCAGTTTTAATTATGTCTAAGCGGCTCAAACAAATAATAGTCAGTTGAGGATTCATTATGACATTACATCTATAAATGCATCTAAAGGCAAAACAACACTAAAAGCAGGAATAAATATATAAACATATAAAAGCTGAATAATTAATATTAGACTATTGATTTCGCATTTATTTGCAGATTTTGGCGTCAGTTCAACTGAATTCATCAACGAATCAATCTGCGTGGGTCAAGGTCAGTTGGATAACTATGTATTTGACGTTTGTGATTCCTTCTGGAAGAAGCTAACCTAAAAAAATCCCATCAATGGCTTCCTTTGCGAATTGATACCTTCAATACTCGACAAAAAGGTTATGCGAGTCAGAGTTCAGATCGAAATTCATTGTGTGCTTTTTCGGGGCGTCCTTCCGACCGCCCATTGTGTGCCAAACGTGGCAACGTGTTGAGATGGTCCCCAAGTTTCCCCCGAACACCGGAAAAATCAATACGAGCTCTCTTCAGCAGCAGCACCACCACCAACACTACGACTGGTGCTGTCCAACGCGATCTCTGCTCTGCCCACATTTCACTCGGACATGTTTCCGCTCACTTCGATTCATTTCCGGTCCGTTCGACTCCATCAATTCCTTGTCTCTTCCCCGATACATGTCACATATCTCTTTTATTCGCTTTGCCTTCGAGTTGCTGACCATTTAGTCGTGGGTTAAGATGGTTGTATATGTCTCAATTGATAATGATTGATCTAGGGTATGAAATGTGAGGTTATGTTAGGTTGGCGTTTCATTAAAACGACTTTTTGGTCGAAATAAACATGGAAATCATTGATGAAATTGGTAATTTTGTAGGTTAGGTGTTTAATATAATAAAGAGTAATGATATTATAAATGAATTGTTGTAAGTAAAAAGGGGACAGTGATTCTCGATGGCTGCCTTGATGAAATCTATATTCTCATTGACAGGGATATAAACGGTCATGCCTACCGAAGATTTACACTCGGAGTTTTCTCCAGCTGAAGCAACTCCAACGATCATTTCATCACAAATTAAGGGACCTCCGGAGTCACCTTTGCATGGGGCGTTTGAAGGCGAAGAAACACAAATATATCCTGGTGAACAATCCCTCATACGATAAACCTCCGCTTGGAGAAGGTTTGGTGACGTCACTCGTGGTTGCATCCAACCCCAACCCATAACCTTACAAGTTTGATTCAAGGAGTTGATATCATGAGGGACAACCTTCAAAGGTTTTATTGCCGGGTGATTTCTTGGAAAGCTTTCTTCAAGATACAACATCGCCAAATCCAAACCTGTATTCTCTAAAACAAGACACATTCATTACTAAACCTTCAGGACCTTCAGAACCTTTAGAGCTTCAACCTGGAGTTATAATCTTCTGGACGTATCTCTTCATCTTACAAGACCTCATATCCGGAATGTATGAAGCCCCCATGCAGATCTCCACACTTTTGATGGTATACACAGAAAGGTCAACGCAATGGGCAGCTGTCAGGATCCAACGATCTTCAATCAGGGTACCTCCACATTGCAAGGATACCTGCTGACCCTTGACGAGTAGTTTGGCCATGTACGGAAAGTCCTTGATGTCTGCATGGATCGGATCAGTGGAATCACGTGTCAATGCGTTCCCGAGATCCGCTTGATGAGGTACGTGATACAAAGACTTGGCCGTCACATTTGCACTTGATATGGTAAGATACAAGCAGAGGATGTGCAAGAATATGTTTGATTTCATGACATTGGTATGCAACCAGATGATCATGTCATTGGGTTGACACTTAGTAATCAATGTCTAACGTTCAATGTCTGCTCGTCTTAGCATACCTCATAGTTGTAAGCGTGAGCTATGACCCGAAGCAGGTGATCGTCAAGGATCTGGACATCAAGGCGAAGATCAAAGTGAACAACCGGATCTTCTACCCGCCGTTTGAGAAGCGGGATAAGGTATCAATGCGGAAATTATACCAAGGTCCTCTTGCCACGATCGAGCAGTTTCCGTACATGGTACGTCTCATCATCGTGTACGCAGATTCGACGGGCATCTGCGGTGGGACACTCATCCACAAGAAGTACGTCCTCACCGCGTACCACTGCTTGAAGTGGTTCGACGTGGTGCGTGTCAATGTGTGCCTCGGGGCTGATGAGTTACCGGAAGCTGTCTGTCCAACCACATTGCTCGTCGCGCGGAAGATCTTCGCCTTGAACAGTGGAGCTGACCTGCTCATCATGCGGTTGTCGGAAGCTGTCGAAGAGACCGAGAAGATCAAGGCTAAAGCCGTCAAGGAGTTCAACGTGGAGGGTTTGCAGGAGATGACGTGCTATGGTCCCGGATGGGGGCTGCATCAGAAAGGGGTTCTAACTTCGCATCTGCGGTATACGGAGTTCAAGCTGGTGTCGAGTTTTTCGATTGGGGAGAATATTGCGGTGTATTCGCAGGAGCATAATGCCTGCAGAGGAGATTCGGGGAGTCCTTTGGTTTGTGATGATATCATTGTGGGGCTTGCTTCAAGTTCTTCGACGGCCTCGTGTGGGAGTGGGGCTGGAGAGACGTATTATTTGAATTTGAACCCACACTATAAGTTTATAACGGATGTGTGTGCTGGGAAGTATGATGGTGGACCTGGGTTGTGGTCCTTACCATGTGGACATGCAGTAATGCTGAGTAGTTTGGTGGTTTTTAATGGTTTAGTTGGTGCGTTTTATTGTTGATTTTAATAAAGGTCTATGTAGGTTCTAAATATTGTTTTGATTCATGATTAGAGAAATATTTTTTAAGAGTACCAGAATTTGGAGATCTTCAAGGTGTTTTTCTAATAGTTAGGTTCTATCGATAACTTTAAGGACTGGGTTTTCCAAATTAGAACCTAGGTTCAACAATTGTTGATCTGATATTGTTATGTAAGAAAAAACACACATAAGAGTACAGATGTATTTAGTTTAGAAAGTTACTCTTTTTGGAACTCTTCAATCAATACTTCATTTCAAAAGACACTTAATTGATATCATAGATAATGGCCCAAAATTACTCTACGTTTCTCAACTTTCTCAATAAAATTGGTGAGGTAGGACATTGGTAGTTTTTCAGGAAGTCCTAAATAGGACCAGAGAGTCTATTCAATTATTGTTGACATTTCATCAATGTTTGTTGAGATATTAGAGATACTAGAAAATCGAACCCCTTCAACCCTCCTCGATAAACACTCTTCTGGAACCACATCTGAAAGTTCAAGGAAAGTGTTTTCGAAATTAAGACTCAATCAAAATTTATTACTTAATTTTCTTCAGAGATATTGTTCCAAAATGAATTTGAGGTTGCTGTACTTTTCAACAAAAGTTGGCAAGATTGAATTTCCTGGGAGTTTACAATCAACTTGAAAATGTGGTCCTATATAGTATGCCAGATTCTAGAACCATCAAATGTTCCAATTATGTTTTCTTCTTTTCTGAAATGATTCAAGGTTTTTATACTTTTAAACAAAAGTTGGTATGGTAGCAATTTTCAGATTGTGAATAATTCAGTTAATAAAATGGTTCTAAATTCCCAGAGAAATCATTCATTAAATGTTGTTCAGATGTTGATACTAATAAGAAAATATACAGCATAAAAGGTAGGGAAGCAGTATTCTGGAACCATTAACTGCCCCAATCAAGTTTCTTAATTGTCAAAAAATATAAGGATTCACATGGATTTTGAAGTTTTTATACTTTTCTGTAAAAATCGGCAAGGTTGAACATCCAGCTTTGTCTAGAACTCAGCTATTAAAGAGGTCCTAGATAGGACCAGATATCCCATGCATTTACTGCTAATATTTGGTAAATGATAGTTGAGATATTACTAATAAAGAAGTATGGGATTCTTGAAAGAATACAATTAATTATAAAATATACACCTTGAGAAACACTCTTCTAGAACCATCAACTGTCAAATTATTCATTCTACATATTACTTAAAATTACCATCAAAGATAGTGTCACAAAATAACGATAACGATCTGGTCTATACTCTGCTACAAAAAATGTAAGGTAGTACTTCCAAGAAGGGTAGAACTCAGCTAAAGTGGAGGTCCTAAATAGGATTCCAGATATTTGATCGATTGTTGTTGTTGTTGAGATATTGGTAACAATGAGGAAATACTGGGAAGAGTACAAGTAAATACAACATTGAAAATCACTCTTCTAGAACCATCAACTTCTTCAATCAACTCTTGCATTCCAAATGAGGTATCCAAACTTCAAGTTTCTCTATATTATCCATAAAATAGTTAAGGTAGATCTTTCAGGTTCAATGGAACTCTGTTTCAAAAAATGGGTACCAAATCAGTTTGTACTGACATTTGATCGGCTTGTCAATTCAAACCATAGATTATTCCAACATCAAGAATTACAAAATTTCAAGGCCTTACATTATCACAGGTCTTAAACATGCTAGACCTATCATTCCTAATTGCTGTATCCTACGTCCTTATAACCCACGGTTCCAAAGACTCCCGAGTTTACCGCCCTCAGAACTCCTCAAACGCCATCATCAACGACACTTATCCCTACGTAGCCCGGTTGACCTACACCAGCGGCTACGAAATTGGAACCTGTTCAGCGATCTACGTCCACCCGAACTACATGCTGACTGCAGCCCACTGTCTGAACACATGGCACATCGGAGGGAATCTCTTCTTCTGCCTGGGGTTCACTTCTTTGAGGCGGCACTCCTGCGAACACGAACACTACGGTGTCCAGATCTATTATGGTTACAAGTCCCAGGACATTGCCTTGGTTCGGTTGAACGCCCCATTCCACCTCAAGGTGAATGTGGGCATTCTGAGACCAAAGAAGTTTGATGTTCAAGACTACCTTGATCAAGACTGTGTGGTACTTGGTTGGGGCATGAATGCTGCGAAAGCGGGCAGTGGAACCCAACTGAGGTTCGGTATAATGAGGGTTCTGGCAGCTGACAGGGGCCACATTTATACTTTTTCGGAGACTCAGAATATTTGTATGGGGGATTCTGGAGGTCCATTGGTCTGTGATGGTGTGCTTATTGGTGTAGCCAGTCGATCATCTACAGCTGAATGCAAGAGTGGTCGAGGGACTTCTACATTTACGGATGTGAGCTATTCTTTTGAATTTATTGAGGATGTTTTTAATGGGAGGTATGTGTATTCAAAAGATGTGAGGTTAAGTTGGTCTGATAAGGTCATATTTGTTGGTTTGACTATATCCTTGGTGAAGTGTAATTTAGACAGCGCCCTCAATGAATTGTGATAAATGATTCGCTTGGTCATTAAAGATCTACAACTGTAGTTCTACTTTTTCAAAATATGACTGATTTCTTGTTTTTGAGTTGGTTATTTAATGCCATTTTCCTTGGCATGAGCTTTCTGGTAAATTATTATCTAAGAAGCGCTCTCAATAAATTGTGGGTTCTAATTCGTAACAGAATAATCTCAGAATTTCAAAACGTCAAAATGACACTTTCTAATTTTCTACTAATATCACTTCTTTATGGACTGCTAACACCTGGTTTCTGTGAAGAATTAACAACGACTGATGATAAGTCAGTTACCACTGAATCTTCCGAAGAGTCCGATAACAAAACCACCAATCAAGATTACACCATATTTCAATCAATCCTCAAACTCTATCTTCTCGATGAAGAAGGAACTTCATTTGGTGAATGCACTGGAGTTGCTGTATCAGACCAATGGATCCTCAGTTCCGCTTCCTGTCTGGGATCAGCCACGTAATCTCCAATCCAAAAATCATCATTAACTCAAACTAACTTCGAATTTTCGAATTCTATCTAGAACTGAAACAATGCTAAGAATCTGTAGCAATGCAACTGAAGATCCATCTTCTTGTGAAGATGGCTCCTACGCTGATGAAATAATTTTCCTCCGGTACGAATGGTACCATGACATAGCTTTCGTTGCGTCAAATGATTCCAAAAGTAGCACTCTGGCTCTGGCTGAAGAGGCGGATGCAGATGCTCCTCTGGATGGATGCAAAATCATTGGGTATACAAATCGGGAAGAGGATGAGATGGCTGATGCTATCATGAAACCGCGGAGTATTTGTCGGAAGGGATATTACTGCATGGAGGATACGAAAGGTTGGGCGTGCGATATCGACACCGGAAGTCCGCTGGTTTGCAATGGTAAATTGCGAGGTATTTACAGTGGGCCGCATCCATTGTCTTGTGATGAGGAGCGTAACGCTGTTTTGTTCTTTATGAATATGGGTGCGTATAGGTCCATTGCCGATAAGGTTTTCTCCGGGAAGTTCTTTGCTACTGATGGTCCCAGTTCAAATCAAGGAAATTTCGTTGAGAGACATCTTGTTGTTAATGTTGTTTGTTGGCTGATTTTGTTGATTCAAATTGGATTTGAAGTTGGTTTTTAAATGAGGTTTTTAAATCCATCATAGATGTAGAACATACCTAGAACAACAAATACTTATAGTTTTTAGTTTTAAGCATTGAACTAATAAAATGTTGGTAAATTTTTGTATTGTCAGCTATGGAATATCTCAGTAGGCGGAATAGACCGGTTCTAGATCAAGATCCTGCGTATCTACTATAGCTTATAGCTTGAATGATGAGTGTATGATAGATTGCTCCTTGTTTTAGAACCGGCTTATTCCATCTACTTATCTCTAAGAGGTCTTGTTGTTATTTCTATTTTATTGAGGGTTATCTGTTGTACATGTTGTTTTTGTTTGGTAATTTTGATGATACAAATTGGATTTGAAGATGTTTTTTGAAGGAATTATAATATATATGATCATAGAGGAAAAAATATACAACATCAAATACTTTTATTTTTCAGATATATACTCTGAACTAAACAATTTTGGTAGATTTTTGTATTGTCTGCTATTGAGTATCTCAGTAGAGGAAATAGACCGGTTCTAGATCAACATGCGTGCCAACTGTACCTTATATCCTGAAAGATGAGGGTATAAAGATATTTCTAAGAGATCTTCTTATTATTTCTATCTGCAACTTATAAATCCAGTTCAAATGTTATTTGTTGTTTAATTTTGTTGTGTTTGTAGCTACCTTGAGAGATGAGGGTGTTGTAGATATGCATCTTGATCTAGAACCGGTCTATTACATCTACTTATCTCTAAGAAAACTTGTGATTATTCTTATCTAAATGAAGTCAACATTAGAAAGTAGAGTTGGATCTTTGAAACAATTATTTACGAAATAAACTATAAACAAAATTTAAATTATCATTTATTAAGTTGCCAAAAATATCACTAGTACTTCGTGTACTTAGGAATTAAAATGACAGATTTCTTGTATCCCCCAGAAATTAAAATGTTAAGCCATTACTTATCAAAGTATGGCAGATTTTTGTATTGTCTGCTCTTGAGTAACTTCGGTTCTGGAAGAAGATGCTATATGTCTGTTTTACCTATAGCCTGAAAGATGTGGGGTATATTAAATCTTGATTTAGAACCGGCTAATTCCTTCTAGTTAAGAAGTCTTGTTATTATTTCTACCTGGTAGTGTTTCATCCAATTCAAATCGAGCTATTTTTATTGAAAGTTATCTTGTTATAAATGTTATTTCTTGTGTGATTTTGTTATTTTAGTAGCCCGAAAAATTCAGGTATTGCAGATGCAAATTTTGATCTAGAACCGGTCTATTCCTTCGACTTATATCTAAGAAGACTTGTGATTAAATATTTCCATCTGACTGATGTTACTATTAAAGAATCATGATTGTGTTGAACAGTTGAAACATTGATTTGGAAAATAAAACAAGCAAAATATGGAATCACCATTTTCTAGTTTTACGACTGATTTAAAGACTTTTGGAAGTTACCAAAAATATCACTGCGATTCATGAATGAAAATGGCGGATTTCTTGTACCCCCAGAAATTTGAATGCTAAGTCATTGCTGACCATAGTTTTCTAGAATGAACTGGTAAATCTTAATCAAAAAAACTTCAGATTACTCTAAATTAGATTAATTTATTATATCAATTAAAATGGATCACGCATATAAATCAGTAATACAAAATCAATTTGTTGCTTCTAATTGTCGAGGTTTAGGAGTCATTTAGAAGATGCCAGTGTGGTTCGGGACGTTCTCACGGATGCATTTGGCCAAATGGACAGCATTCTTGGTGGCATCCTTGTCATCATGGGCGACGCATTTGTCGACGACTTCACCGAGGTCCTTGTCGAAGCGGGCCTGCAGCTTCTGCTTGATGGTGGGCACATTGTAGGCTCCATCTTCGTTGATGAACTTCAGCTTCAGTCCGAAGCACTTGAGGAATTTGGCCAAATTGGCGTCATCGCTGAATTCACCTTGCTTGGCTTTTTCGAGAAGGGCAACGTCCAATCCTGGGGTAGCTTCAATGCATTCCTTCTTGTAGCCTTTGACTGTTGCGATTTGTTCGTCAGTTAAAGCAGCCTAAATTCAGAAAAAGAAAAAAATATCATCAGCATATGATTTTATATTCAAGGTAACAATAAAATTACGGGTTCTGTTCCCAAAAGTGCAAATTGGTAAAATTTTCAGATGTATGCAAAAATTTTCTTCTAGTCAACAATTTAAGAATTAAATTTTCAAAATTTATCTGATAATTCAGGCTTTCTTTGGAATATTTCAAATGTTTGCTATGAAAATCAAAATTTGATATAATGGTCATAAAATTGTTATATAATTCTTTTATAATCTTTGATTTCTTGCAGCAAAAAGTTTTGTTTTCCAAAAAAGTTAAATGACTTCAAATTTATTCATCTTCAGTGATATATTTTTCAATCAGGAGAAAAACTGATAAAACTTAAAACTGAATTTCCTTTATACTTACATGGGAAACGGCGACAATGGCGAAAAGAGTAATTGCAACAAAGGCTTTCATCTTGGATTTTGTTTGTTGGTTCTATTTGATGGTTGCTTCTTAAAACAAATTGTTGCTTGTGTTCAGATGGACTGTTCAACGAGCACAATTTTTCCTCCGATTCGGCGCTGTATTTATACTTAAGTCAGTTATCCTCTCCAACACCAGCGCTGACCACTCTCCCAGCCGTCAATTGGCAAAACAAAGCGTCATATCCTCACCACCAAAATATCTATCTGAAGCAGTCTGATGTGCAAAACAAAGAGCATGCGCTTTATTCAAATTACATCCAGACATACGGTTTGAACTTGGCCATCGTTTGCGCAAAAACTACTTAAGATTAATATCTGCCTTGAATAAAAAAGCAGAGGAAAAAAACCAACTTCATAATTGGATGTCTTAAGATGTTGCTAACAAAAATCAATGGATTTATTACAGTTAGTTTTTCTTGGTCGATAAAAAAAATTAAGAAAGACATCATTATTTTTTTTTCTAAAATATATTTTAATGATTACTATAATTTTTCCAATAGTAATGCAAATATGTAAAAATTAATTCAGATCAGTAAAATATAGTTAAGAAAGGAGCAAATGTAATTTAAATTTGTTATATTTAATTCACTTTGCAAAAATTGTAATTTAGAATTTTAACTATAAATGAGAAAAAATTAAATGAATTTCAGATTAGTCAAACGTAATTGAGAAAATATCAAATTAAATTTAGGCCAGTTTAAATTCAAATCAAACTAGTTCCACTTTTTGTTAAATAATAATTGGGTTTTTTGATAGGTAAATTATATGTAGTTAACATTATAATATTGATGTAATTAATACTCCAATAATTACCATCTAGTTTATAAAAACTATATAAATCAACTTCAATTAAACCTGAATTACGTGTATTGTTTTTGAATTTCAAATGACAATTTCTGAATTATATTTTATGAATGAGAATTACATTTGCAAGATTCTGAAATAAAAGTGACGCTTTCTGTTGTTGAAAGTTGAAATCCTTTTGATACTTCATTTTTTAATTTCTATTGACAAATCTGAATTACGTTTCTCTTTTCTAAAATTTTATTGATGCTTTCGTATTAGAAATTAACTAAATTATTTATAATTTTTATGGTAGTAATTAATTTTAAATTGATTTCCATAAAAACAATTTTTTGAATCGGATTAAAAAAATATTTTGGAAGGTAAAAAGTGGCGCCAATAAAATACAATTAACTAAGTGACTAATTAAAATTTATTATACCACATCATAATCAATTAATTCCTAGAATAAGAAATAAACAAATGCAAAAAGTTTGAACTTTGTTCATGCATATTTTATTAACGGCATAGAATATACAGTTTTTATTAGTTTTTTTTATGTGTAAATCTCTATAGGAATACCGATGATGGAAAAATTTGAATCGATTTGTACATTTCCAATATTGATTCAAACAAACGATTACTTCAAACAAGATTAATTCACACCTTGAAATAATTTCTCGTTGTTTCATCATTTCATCTTTTTTCTTGTAGTTATCTACGAATATATTATAATTTTGCAAATTCCAAATTTTGAATCAAAATACAAAATGCAATTTCCTGCGCATCCAATTGACATGTTTTTCCATTTAGTGATTAAATATAATTTAGTTCACGTGTGATTGAGATCGTTTCGCGAAGATATGAGCAAATGACTGTAATCTGAGAACAATTAGAGAGCAAAGCAATAAGGGAATGACGATCACAATAAATAATGAATATTCAATTCAATATTCATGTTACGGTTTGTTTCTCACCGAGTCGGTGCATGAATATCACTCAACATCGATTGATTCAGATGGCATTGGCGATTAGAATTGGCCATGACAATGACAATCAGTTGGATGAGATATGATTCGCATAATGAAAACTGAGGCCACATTTGTGGTCAGGATATTACTTGTTTTACATGATATTTATTATTAACACGAAGAATTTCATTTCGAGAAAAATATTTGTTTGGAATACTATTATCCGTTTAATTAGTAATTAGCAATTTAATTATAGCCGAAATTGGATTGAATTGCAATTGAAACTAATTATGTGTGAATTCAATCGAAAGTGAATGTGTGAACCCAATCAGATCGATTGATGATATAATTGATAATGAATAGATTGCATTTGCATTTATAATGATGGGAATTCAGGATGGTACGTGGTCATGAACGTTTGATAAATTGAAATACCAGTATTTGCAAATTTGCAATTATTGCAATTGCTATTGATATGTATATGAAACACAAAGAAGCTTGTAATCCCAGCAATATTTTATTTTCTGCTTCATTCATTCTCATTAAATGGCAGAAATTTTTATATGTATAGCATTGTTTGAACAAAGTTATAAATCGCAATCACTTTATTTACAAATAAACTTATTTCATAATATATTAATGATACTGAATATATCCACATATACATTCAGATACAATAATAAAAATACAATAATTATTCCTTATATGGTTGGTTTAAACGTCAATAATGAAGAGGTAAATAAATGCATGTTTAAATCTTAAAAAAACAGTTAATATCCTAAATGGAAATAACTTATTTTTAAGGTAAACTGGGTTTTAAGTGCACTAAATGTTCGATCTTGGACTCATTTCTTAATTTAGTTTATATTTGTTCTTCTTGTTTTATATTATTTAAAGTGGAGTTTCGTTAAACAATATCGTGTTATATTATAATCCTTTTCCATTCTTTATGAAATAGCAAATATTTAATAAGAGAATATTTATTAATACATCTGAAAACCAGGAACCTGATTTGAAGGTATATCAAAAGTTCCAATTTTAATGTTAAAAGTCCAAAAAACTTAATGAAAAATTTGTAAAATAATTAACAAAAATACCCTTTATTAAAATGTTTGAAGTTTTATTTTATGAATATCAAATTCTAAATAGCTTTATCTCAAAAATAGCTCAAAATTTTGTATAAAAATCTTTAAGAGATTTCTTATCTTAAGAATAAGAAGTACGTGAATTAAAAATAATAATTTTCTTCAAGAAATTTATTAAGATTTTAAATTAAAACTTTATCATCAGTATAATCTTTAAGTTTAGAATTTCTTAAATCAGTTAATTAAAAAATTGTTATAGAATAGTATAAAATTATTAACAAACAAATTAACTCAATTTTAAATAAGACGCTCTTAAAAATCATCCTTGTTAATAATAAAAGCAAAGCAAATAAAAAAGAATGACAAATCTAATTCTAATGCTCCTCATCATATTCATTCACTTGTACTCACTTGTCAGACAAAGGACATTATTGTTAAAGCCAAACTACAAGTCGAGACCAACAAATGAAAATTGCAAACAAGTGGAATCCATCCAATTACAATGCGTCACCTACGAGAATGTCAACAACCATAATTGTAATTTGTTCAATTATAATACAACAATGCAAATATCACGAAAAACGATTAGTAATGATTAATAATTTGAAAAATTACATTTCTAATCACTAATATTAATAAATACAACTGAAGCTATAATCAGAACTTTTTGATTTTGATTGTGGGTTTTCAATTACGTTCGTGAAAATATAATTTTTTTAAATAGATCAGCAAATTATGATGTGGTTTATTAATATTCTTGTTACAGCATATCATAAAAAGATGTCTAGTGATTTTTCTTGCAAATATATTTTTGCATGCATCACATGTTGAAATTCTTTTTTCTTTAATTTGTTCTTCATTTAACATTATATTTAAGATGCAAGGTTAAAAATTGCATTTACAAACAACAAACATCTCATATTATGCATTAAATACAAGTACTTCGTTTATTTCAATTGTCGTGTAGATTTTGCATAATTTTGGCGACCTCTCAAAATTTAATATTTTACATTTCCAAGGAGACTGTTTATGTTTAATTAGCATTAAATAAAAAAATGTGGTAATGCACATCGTTTGAATTTGCATGTTTGCTTCCAGGTACTTTATTTGTTTATTTCAAATACATAACTTGTTCAGAATAATGAAGAACAGGATTTGAAATTTAAATATAATTAGTTGCATGTTTCTGAAAATTCTACATTACATTTATTGCAATTTGTGATTAGTTAAATATTTTAATCATTTATTTAGAAATGAATTTTATTTTGCAATTTTCTTAAAGTTTAAAAGTTGATAGTTGATCACTTAAAACAATTCCATATTAATGTGTTATCCTAGTTGTTGTTTGGTTTTGATTTATTGTAATTTTGATCATTTGTAGTGAGAATTTATAAACAATTATTTAGCAACGGATTTTATTTTGAAATTGTCATAAATATCAAAGATTGAGAAGATTTCATAATTCTATTTCATAAATTATGAATTAATGTCAATTTGCATTTCTAAATATAATTTTATTCCTGAATTTTTTTTCAAAATCATTTAGAGTCTAAAATTTCCACAAATTTGTTTATAAAATATATCAAATTTTACTTTTTCTATGGTAAATTTGAGGAATAGTGTTCCAAATTTTTTACTTGTGGAATTTTCTCACATATATAGCTTGCAAAAAATGTTGTGTAACATTGTTTTTGATAGTATATTATCAGAAAATATTTAGAATTTCTCATTTTAATATTTTCCTGCAAAATGGTGACACTGAAGAGTTTCCTTTTTTTGTTGTATTTCAACAGAGCTCTTCTTTTGCCATTTGGAGTTTATTTTTTATTTCCATTTCTATAAGTGCTGATAAAGAATGCTTGAAACACAAGAACATGAAGCACATTAAAACTTCTTTAAAATATGAATAAATATTAAAAGGATTCGAATGTTTGTGATATACCAAATTAATATATTTTTGGATAACATATATTCACTGCAAGAAGCTGAATGAAAGTGAATATCATAAAAAATTGAATTTCTAGAATTCCATTGCATTAATTGAGATAGACTATTGGAAGGAAACTTTAGGATCTAATATCCTTATACCAAATTCATACAACCCCTAAAATTTCCCGGAAAATACTGTACTAAAATACAACCAATAAAAATACTATTTATTAAAAATAGTTTGCAGAGAATTGCAAATGCAAATTTAGAATTTTCCATTTTACATATTTTTCTGTAAAATATTAGTTGACATTACTTTTTTATGAGTTTAGCTTTTCTTCTTGCTTTCCTTCTTTTGTTTCTTTATTTTCTATTTTCATTTTAATAATTATCTCAACAGATAGGAAATAAATACTTGTGGATGCTTTTTTGTACTGAGAAGCAACTATCTTTAAAATATCAGTAAATTTTTAGAATACCAGAATTTCTAGAACTTTTTATTACATCATTTCTCGACTCATAAATCGTAATATTAACCAAAACTTGAAAAAAAAAACTCCAGAATAAAACCTCCCCATTCTAAATCTGAAAGGACCTATAAGTATCCCAGAAAAAATGGACAAATCACATCCAATAGAACAAATAATATTTGAAACAAACAAGATACATTAACAGTTTGCAAACTTCTATATTTTTTCACAAGTGCATCAGTGCCTTAAAAACAATAAACAGATCTTCATAATCATCTACAAATTGGTACAGAATAAGTGCTATAAAAATTAAAGAAAACTGTAGGAATGCAGTTCATCTGTATTGCTCCTCGAAGGAGTGATCGGTGACATGGTCGTGGAAGCATTGTGCGAATTGGAAGGCCGTTTCGGTGGGGCTTGGTCCAAGATTTGCTGTGCAAGCTTCGTAGACTTCCATGCCATTATCCAGGGCGCCAACCAAACCATTCTTCACGGTTTCTTTGTTGAAAGTACCATCAGCGTTCATGAACATGATGCGTTTGAAGAAACAGAACAGAAACTTCTTGAGGCCCTCATCGTTAACGAGCGTACCATGACGGGCTTTGTCGATCAATTCTGGTGGTGTATTGTGTTCACCTTCACACTTGTCTTTGGCATCATGCAAGATTTCGAGTTGTTCTTTTGTTAGTTTGACTTTTGCCTAGAATCAACAGAAAATATCATGTTAGCATTCAACTACTTGAAAATCGATCAAAGAAGATTTGCTGCTTTTTCTGGGTATTCCGAAAGATTTTTTATATTACAGAAGATTCTACAGAAATAATTAATTTTTAATTTAAACTATTTCTTTATCTTTAGTTATATAACATGTCATTAATTATCAAATTAATATTTATTTCGACGATTTTAATGATTCAATGATTTCTTCAGAATCAGATGAATATTATTTAATTATCTTTTGCAGAATTTATTATTTTATCATTTGACAAAGATTCCAAAGTTTTCGTAAGTTGTTTTCTCCAAAAATATAATTTTGTATATTTCAGATAAAACTCATACCTGGCAGTAATTGTGTTCTATTTTGTGATTTAATATTTAAGTTTCATTAAATTAGCTTTAGATTAGAAAGTCTCCCTGAAGTATTAAAAATCTTACAATATATTTTGTCATAAATGTGATGCTATAACTACTATATATTTTGAGTTTTTCATGGCATTTCACACACGTGTGATAAAATACTATTTTCGCATTGGAGAAGAATTGGTTTTAAAAACAAAGAAGTTATAAGTTGTTATCAAATTTCTGATGTCATTCCAGTTGTATTTAAAAAAAAAGACGATATATAATGTAGATTTGTCAAGTAAATTTGAGAAAGTATGTCCTGAATTGTCAATTCAATATTTATTTCAATGAAAAAATGATTCTTCAGATTCAGATGAATATTATTGAACAATCTTTTACAGAATTTATTATTTTATTATTGGATAAAGATTCTGAACTTTTTTGAAAGTTCTTTTTAGCAAAAAGCAATTTTGTATACGTCTGTTAAAACTCAAAACATTTTAGTAATTGTTAAAGACTGATTTGTGCTTTGTATTAAAGTTTTATTAAATTAAATTTTGAGTAGAAAGTTTCCCTGAAATGTTGATTATTCTAAAAAATATTGAAAATTATTTTCAGAAACTAATCGTTTTAAAACTACTTGTTGTTGATTTTACAAATAAATTGCTATAATAGAAATTGTTAATTGGAATTTCAAAAGCACTTCTTGAATATAAAATTATTTTTTAGTTCAGTTAATTTTGAATTTTAAACAACTAACTTAAATGATTATTGGATTACATCATGTCACAAACTTTATATTTTTAAACTAGATAGTTAGAAATAAAAATAGAAATTGATTCTTTTGATTATTTTTTCAGTTCCATGAATTTTACGAGAATCTAATTATAGTTTTTCATTTTTTTTCATTAATCCAAAAATATTTAGATGTGTTATAAGTATCTTCCAATTTTTATTAGACTATTATTTTCCTCTTATTAAACAACAAAATATGTTTGGTACACATTTTTACCACTATTATCTGTTCCTATTTCTTCAACTTCTCGAATTTTGTCGTTACAAAGTATCAACTATTTCTTTTCTTACAAAACTCACTGATTGCAAAAACCTTCATATTATTATCAAACAGTCTGTCATTTCCCCGAAAATTACTTATAACTTAAATCAAAAGTCCAATGAGTACTATTATCTTCTCCTGTCTCTTCAGTTCCATCAAGAGAACTCTGTGTTCATCATGTGAAACTGTTGTTAAGCTTGGATGGTCTTTTTTACCACATCCACCTTATTTCTTCTGCTTATTCTGAAAGACTGTCATCTTTTCTCTTCATTAGAAAACTTTTGAACTGAAAAAACCTTCAATTCTGCAGATTAAATATGGTAAACTTTCAAAAATATCTTCCAGTTCAAATCAATCATATTTTACAAAGAAGGAATGTATATACTACGAGGAAGAAAATGTTGGTGAATACATTGTAAATGACGAATTAAATATATAACTAACGTGATGAAAACTCCAATAAATAAAACCATGCAATACATACCGAAACAAAAGAAACACTAAGAACCACAAGAAGAAGATAGGCCAAAAGCTTCGAATGCATGATCACTAAATTATTCACGTTCACTTGCAAATCAGAAGATATCAGCAGCCCACTGATCTGATATCCACCTCTGGATATCTATTTATATATGACAAAAGTGCGCAGGTGGCAATTAAATGAAAATTGCACCCGGAAATCACTGACATTTAGGTGCAACTTGCCGGCCAAGTAATTGACCAAGATGAAAAGCTGAGACCACAGGGATACGCGATACAGTGATTAAATACGTATCTAATCCCCGGGTACACCCTGCTGGTTTCATCCTTGTTGTGATCGCCTTGCGGACGATGGAGTGCGTGCAAATGATACCCGAGGAAATTTAATACACGTCAATCTTGTCGCTGATTACAGTTGTCAATGCATGTTGCGGGAAAAATTATATCTCGTCGTAATTGTACCTTTGTCAGGATGGCGGTTCCAGACGTATGTGTAATTTTTATCATTCTCCAAAGATAATTGCAGCTGCCATTTATCAATAAGGACACGTTTTCATGTCTTTTCTTGATATACGGATCAGTTGAGTACGTATTTAAATTGTATGAAGATCAAAGTATGGTATCAAGTACATCAATTTTCTTTTTTATTTTGAAGTAATTGTTGTTTATTGTTCCGAATGAAAACTAGTTAGTATTTATAGAACGTAGTTGATAGTAATAGATTTAAACATAAATGTGATGCTATTAAAAATATAAATGAGTAATAGACAATTTCATGGAGTTTTTATTGCTATTTCAAACACGTATGATAAATAACTATTTTTTCACTGGAAATGAGCAGAGAAATGAGCAAAGAAGTTCTAATGTTAGTAGTAAATTATGAAGGTGTGACAATATTTGTAAACTGCACTTTATTTTAAGATTTGTTATAAGTTTTACAGGTTTTACAGCTATAATGCAGCATCAATTTAGTTTCGAAAAACAATCAAATGAATTTGAAACGTTACGATTCATGAAATGAAATTCAAATATTCAGGAAGTATTATTACATGTTATTCAGATTTCATTGAAAAAGTTTATTTAAATGTTGTAGTATTTATAAATTTATTATTACTGTTACATCAAAACTGAAGATCAAATTGGTATGAAGTATAACAATTTACTTTTTTATTTTGAATGAATTGTTGTTCAATTTTTCATGTGAAAATTAGTTTTTTAGAAGGCATTTGACAGGATTAGATTTTATCATAAATGTGATACTATACAAAATATAAATGAATAATAGACATTTTTCTGGAGTTTTGAAACAGTTAATACTCGTGTGATAAACGAATTTTCTTCCTGAAAAATCGATGATACAAGAATTTGTTCCAAAAAGCAAAGAAGTTCAAAGTTGATATCAAATTTCTGATTTCACAAAAAAAATTAGATTTGCCAATTGAAAACGATCAAATAAATTTCGAATATTTGAATTGTAAACCAAAAAGTCACTTTTAAATCAAAAATAGTGTAAATATAATATTGATTCATCAAATGTACATGCAATTCAGAGTCTATTGAATAAGTTGATTTAAGTAGCCAATATTCTGGTGTAATGAACCAACAAAAAGTGGCAATGATTTATTTTTGAACTTTGATGAATTCCATGAATTCCTCTCTGTGCAATAATTATCTATAACCTTTTCTCATTTTCTGTTAATTTATTGACTCCTTCCTTGTAAAACACAGTTAATTTAAATTTGATTTCGGAGTGGAAGGTTTCTTCATTTCAAAAGTTTAGTAAGGTTAAGAAAATGTGACAGAAACGGTAAATATTATTAAACAAACATCCATATTTTTTCTTAAGTCACTACTTCTGCATGTAATCACAAACTCTCGTGTAAAACAATCAATTTATCGATAAACAGGATATTTTTTAGGTGTTTAAGCTTCTAAACAAAATAATAATGAACATTATTAATGAGATCAAAATTTCTAAAAAATTATATGTTACTTATAATTCTAAATATTTTATACTATCCGTTCATAAATCAATTAATCAAAATCGCCAATATCTTAAACAAAATCAAGTCACGATTATGCTCGAATCTTCTCGAACGTTACAATAATAATAAACACAAAAAAGAACCAAACAAAAAACAGCAACAAGTTTGCTCAACTCTTAAATTTAACGGCCACGGTCAAGGCCAACCTATTACTTAATTCTTCGTCCAATCATTCTTTTTTTTTGTTGTTGCTTTCGCACTGTTGAACTTGCGAGATGTGTTGAGCATGACTAAATCCGAATCTCAATTTTAATTTATTCATGACCAACAATAATTCGTATTTATCTTTACATTGGGTCTCATATGGAATCTTCCACGCGAATATCCAATCTTCTCAATTGGCAGATCATGAACTTGAATTGTGAATACATAATTTTATTCCTTGCTGCGATAAGTGATTATGTAAGATTACTTTTCAAATGGACTGGCTAAGTGCGAACGATTGACGATTTCCAAGAATAGAATATACTCAAGCTTATCCCATAATCGAATCAGATCCCAATGCGAATATTAAATGCAAACTCATTGCATAATAAAAAAATAATTTACATTTTTAACGAATTAGATTTATTCATGTATACTCAGATGTTTTCTTATTGCTTGTTAAACTGAGAAGTAAGAAAATTGAAAAGGAATTAAAGAAATTATAATTGAAATTCAGAAAACAGCGATTACATTTCAAAAAGCCAGAAATATTATTCAGATTTTTAAATGAAATTGAGAAAGTATCATGAGTAATAAACTTCAAAATGTAATTGTAAATTGTAATTTAGAAAACATCACTTTTAATTCAGAATGTTATAAATGTATTCCCCATTCATGATATTTTACTTCTCTTTTGAATTTCAGAAAGTAGATGTAATTCATTTACAATTGAATAGTTGATTTGAGTATTATTATAAACTGAGCGTTTATTACTGCTTCATTAATGACGTCAATATTCTGATATTATGTAGGTACATACATATAATTTATCAATCAGAAAACCAAAATATTATTTAACAAAAATTGGCGCAAATTCAAGTCATATTTAAGCTCATCTGATAATTAATTTCATTTGATATATTTGACTAAACTGAAATAATTTTATCGTTTTTTATCGCATTAATTTCTGAAAGTTTATGACTTCTTGAAATATTGTAGGAACTTTTCTTTGATAAAATTAAATATCGAATTATAATCATACAATTATTAATTTATTAATGCATGAAAACATTTCAAATCTCACTGCAAATGTGTGATTTAAAATTGGGTATTCCCTTGTATAATTTTCTCTAACATTCGCAATTAATTGTTAGGCATTTCCAAGTTAAAAAAAATTCATTAGTTCCATTAGCACACGTAATTTGATTTTTTCACTGCGTAATTTTGCTGTTATTATTATTCGTATGTTGTATACTGAGAAATATGCATTTATAATAATTAAATTGAATGCTACCACACTATAATTACAATTGATAGTTGATAACAACCAAGCAACAAATATTATGCATCAGACTTGCACAAATGAATCTTCTTTTAATTATAGTTACGTCTTTTGTTAAGTATTAATCTCCTGACTTAATTACTCGGATGATTCTATTATTTCTCTTGGTTATAATTGAATAATTATGTATGCAATTAATTTGTCATTTTGTGCAAGTTATGCAATTTATTTTACATGCTTTTTCTCTATTTCTCTATAACGCATTGAGTTGCAAATTTCAAATTAAAATTATATACATTTTAACAAGTAAGCAAAACACAGCGAATTTAAAAATCATTTTACGACATTTTAGTACAATTTTTTAGTCCTTTTGCAATAATAATTCTTAAAGTATAATATACAATTCAGATTGGTAAAGTGTAATTGAACCGATTAGAAAATGTCATGACTTGTTATAAGTAATTCAGTTTGCAACAATTGTAATTCAGATTTGGAAAATATAACTGAGAAACCAAAAGTTAAATATCAGAAACGATAAAATGTATTTCAGGTTAATCAAACGAATTTGTGAATATATCAAATGAAATTCAGAAGAGTTCAAATGCAAATCAGATTAGTGTCACTCTTTGTTAAATAATAATTCATTTTTATATTGACAATATTAATGCACCAATTATTATCACTCGGAATTACATTTATAACATTCTGAAGTGACGTTTTCTGGGTTATAATTCACAAATTTAAAACTCATTTGATAATTTTTCATCAAGTAATCTAAATTACATTTAATATTATTTATGAAAACGGAATTATTTTTAAGGAGAGACAAACTTTTATAAAGTTTATATATAAATAGATAAGTTTCCTATTATAATATAATCTTACGCAATACTTAAATATTATAAATTACAATTCATCTTTCCTGAAATATAATTCATGGTTTCTGAAATACAAAATCTAGTAATTTCAAAGAAATAAAAATGGCACATTCTTGTTGTCAGTTAACAACGAATTTTTAAAGTAGTTTCATAAACTATAACTTCGAATAAGGACAACTTCAAAAATCAAAATAAATTGGCTTCATAAAAATTTATTAAAATTACTGTTCTGTTTTTATCAATCTTATAATTTCTTCACATTGTATTGTCCATGAAATATTCGAGGATCTAGTACAGGTTCGAGTCCATTGCATGTGAGCCGCTTCAATAGAAACGGAAGTCCTTGCCGACAGCCTTGTAGAAGCAGTACATGAAGTTCATGGCGTTGACGTCCTTGGTGAGGGCGGCATCAAATTGGTCGCACTTCTTGACAGCCTTGACAGCGGCCTCGTGGTCGGGAAGCTTCTCAATCATGCGGCTGGTGTCGAAGGAGCCATCGTCCTTCTGGAACTTCATCTCGCCCATCATGCAGCTGAAGTACGCGGCCAACTTCTCATCCCGGCCGGTGTACTCATGCGCACGTGCCTTGCCGATCAACTCCTTGTCGACTCCAGTCTTGCTGATGCATCCCTCAGCCAATTCCTTGACTTTGGCCTTCTCTTCGTCGGTCATTGCTGCCTAGAAGACAAGCATCCAAATTAGATATCAGGATTATCTCAGATTGCTCAGATTGGAAGTTGTTTGAAAATGATCAGAATTGGTCTGGTTTTTTTAATTGAAGAGCAAAAAATTGCCATTTTAAGGCTTGAAAAAAATGGTGATTTGAAAATAATTAAGTTATGTAAGTTAGGCGTTAAAATAGGAAAAATTAAGAAACTATGAAAATTTTCAAATTCAAAGATGTTTATTGCATTTATTTTTCACTTTTTCGTAACGTCATTCAGAAAGTAAAGAAGCAATTCAGATTAACAAATTGGAATTAAACAAGCAGAAACTTGAATTCAGATTTGTTATATGTATGTATTTCACTTTGCAACTATTGTAATTCAAATTTAGTAAATATAATTGAGAAAGCATAAGAAACTGTAATTCAGATTATTCAAACGTAATTGAAAATAAATAGTTCAAATGTAAATCATATTAGTGCCACTCTTTGTTAATTAATAATTAAGTTTTTTTCAGTTTTTCAGTTTTTTAGAGGAAAATTATATGCAAATAATATCAGGGTATTGATATTATCAATGCAGTCCTAATTATTGTTCAGTTTATAAACTTATTTGGTAGAATTTTTATCACATTTAATGCTTTCTGAAAGATTTCAAATAACAATTTCTGAATTACATTTCATCAATCGAAGTTATTTTTAGAGCATTCTAAGTTAAATGTGAAGTTTTCTAGAATTCAATTCGCAGATTCATTTGATACTTTCTCAATTTCATGTTACAAATTTAGATTACACATCTTTATTTCTGAATTTTAATTGATGTTTTCCAGAATACAACTGGAAAAGTTGTATTAATTTCACCTTAATCCATGATCTAAAATTAAGGATTAACTAAAACTGAAAATTTCTCAAAGAAAAATAAGCCTCAGTTGTTTGATCATACATGATACTAATTTTTTTTCATATCTATGGTAATTGATAAAAGAAGTTCTATCAAGAAAGTCTTAATTAATAACAAACCGAATTAATAAAACAGCTTTAGGTTTTTCAGAAACAAAAATTAAATTTGAAACATATTTTATTATAATCAGTGAAAATGGCAGTGTATCCTTTTATTATCCTGCATTAACCTGCATTTCAATAATGGAGTTGCATATGATTTTTTTATTTTTAAGATTGAGATTTTAAGAAAGTAGATGCAACCTAAAAGTAGCAGATCTATGTTAATTCCGAAAAATAAAAAAAGGAACGAAAATGTTTCATATTTTTGTTAGACTTGAACCAAACTTTTCAAAATTTTATTTCTACTGTTATAGAATCAATCGAAATTACTTTTATAGTATTCAGAATTAAATGTGAAGTTTTCTGGATTAGAATTCACAGACTTGAAATTTATTTGATATTTTCTCAATCACAAGTAACAAAACACACAGCTTCTTTTCCGAATTTTCATTGATATTTTCCAAAATACAACTGGAAAAAGTGGATTAATTTTAACGTAATCCATGATCTAAAGGACTAACTATAACTGAAAATTTCACAAGGAAAAATAAGTCTCAGTTATATGATAATACTTGATCCTAAAATATCTGATGTCTATGGTAATTAATAAAAGTTCTTTCCAAGAGTCCTTATTAATAACAGAGCAAATGATCATAGGTAAATTATCTTTATAGGATTAATAGAATTAATAAACAAGCTTTAGTAACTTCAGAAACAAAAAAATCAAATTTGAAACAAATTTTATTATAACCAATGAAAATGGCAATGTATCCTTTTATTATCCTGCATTATCCTGCATTTTAATAATACAGTTGAAAGAGATTTTTTACTTTTAAGATTGATTTTAATAATAAGAAAATAGAGGCAATCCTAAAGCAGCAAATAAAAAAAATTTAAAAAAATAGAAACACGTTTCACATTATTGTTAGAATTTGAACTAAACTTTTCAAAATTTTCTTTCTACTGTTATCGAATCTTAGTGATTTTCATAACCAAAATTAAATATTTTGAATATATTTTGTACATAAACATTTTTTGTTCATAAATACGGTTTTAAATTATTTTATCTACTACTTAAAAAAACTTTTATGGAATGTCGTTATATAATACAATTAATTTCGAGATTTAATTTCAATCTTGTTTTCTAAAAACCGAAAATTATGTAAACCACAATTAATATTAATAAAATTGTAATCTTTGATTAATTGGCATCAAACTTGACAAATTTACCAATACATCTGAATTATGCAAAAAGTAGGCAACTAAAAGAACAACTTACTTGAGCAACAATGACGAGGGCAGCGACAATGGCGAAAGCAAAGAATTTCATCGTGACGGCTTGCAGATCAACAACTACCACAAGAATGATGCCTGCACCCGCTTCTTCCTCGGTTTTTATACAATTCGGCCCTCGTTGTTCTCTAACGATACGAGCGCCTTATCGGCCAGCAACGACGACGACGACAACAACAACACGACCCGACCGCCTCGTCTTGTTAATTGATAACAGTCCGGCCGGGCGATACGCGATTTATTTTTCTGTTTTCCGTTCAAATTGAATTTCGTCGCGCCGCCCGCCGAACAATAGCCCTCATCATCTACATATCTCTCGCGCGCGCACTCCGAATGGTAAATATTTTAAGTGGACAATTGTCTCTCAGCGGCCGCGGCCGGGTGACAAATTGTCTCGTCGGCGTGCAGACAAGACAAGGCCATCTGGGTCACCGATACGGATAGACAACCCGAGCATATCACACGGGCATAGATTGATTGTAAACAATTTACGACCGTGCGAATCGCATCTGACCCACGCAGCTATTTGCATTCTGATAACGGTAGCGAAATTCGTTCGTTTATGACATAATGGTTGATAAGTTTTTTCGTGGTTGATGATATGCATTCGTATTTCATTTTTTGCATATCTCTCTGCTCTGTTCTCAAATTATTCCGAAAGAGCAATTAGTCAGATACAGAATGATGAAGTATTTGGGTTGATAATGAAAATGATAATTTTCTGGATATGTAATGGTGATTCAGAAAATGCAAAATGCTCTTCTGATTAGAAAATTGCAATTAAGCGAGGTGCAAATGTAGTTCTGATTTGTTATTTGTAATTTAGATTGCAACAATTATAATCCCAATTTAGTAAATATAAGTTAAATATAAGAAACAATAAAATATATTTCAGATTAGTCAAACGTATGAAGAGTTCAGAGAGTTCAAACTAAAATCAGATCAATGTCACTCTTTGTTAAATAATAATTCTTCTGATATATAATGTACATAATGTCAGAGTATTGACATTATTAATGCAACAGTAATTATCGTTTAGTTTATATATATTACTTAAACAAACTTATTGAATGGAATCTGAATTACAAGCTTTCTGAATTTCAAATGACAA
>JARJDZ010007529.1:0-11481 GCA_030264555.1 Aleochara sp. GC000083
AAGTTTACCAAATAGTTTTTGTAAGACATTTAATTACAATCTTTCATGTACTTCCTATTATATGGATATTGCACGAAAATTATCAGAGCTTGAACCTAAATGTTTAATCCTACGCCAACAATCCACACGATATAAATTCATCCTGTTTTCGGCTTGTTGGTTTCTTGGCGTTCGCAATCTTGACAACACTTCTGAAATGACTATTTATTTAATCTTAACTCTTGCGCCATCTTGATGTATGCTTATGATGTTTAATGCATTTTTTATTGTCTGAAGGAATTGTGCTGTAGCGCGAATTCATAAATTATTGTTTTAGTTGTTCAAAAGTAAGAATAAGTGTAAATTAACTGCCTTGGTTAATTTATCACTTGTAATTAGAGTAGTAGTTTTCATTTAATGTGGCAAATCGGTGTAAAATTTTGTTGCCAACGTAACATTGAAAAGCCAAAGAAATAAAATCATATACAAGTAGTTTTCTAAAAATTACATTTATGACAGCCAAAAATTTGTACAACATTTTAATTGATATAAACTTTTTGAGACGATATGTGAATATAATTGATTACTGTTGGTATTGTTAGCCTTTTTAAATCAACAATAGCTAACTATTCGAAAACAAATAGATTTTCTTAAAACTTGACATTAGTAATTATGCAAAAAATGGCAGGTCGGAAAATCTGCATAACGAATCATATAACATTAAAGTGGGAAAACCTACATTTTCTTTGTATATTGACAAGAAATTGATAAATAGAGCACGAATTTCATAAAAACATTGATATGGAAAAAAAGAAGTACCTACTATAAGAATAGTGTAAAACTTCTATAAAATATATGTATTTGATTTGAAATTATAAAAATACAATTACTTCAAAAATCAATTACGGAAATTCAGAAAATTCATCAAAATCGTTTCAGCGGCAGTATTACTAAAAAGTAAGTGAATGGTTACTGTAACAAAGTATCATTCTTAGAATGTAAATTTTATATAAGAGGCACTTACCTATATAAAATGGCACATTTTCTTGAATGGCATTGACAAAAGCCGAAACGATAAAGACGAGTACGTTCGTCTAATAATTACTTCAATTTATAGATAGACATTTCACCCGTCTAGCAGATGTGCAATGAGACCACCGATGGCAAAGTGTCTTTCTTCTTGAAACGTGTCTGAGGATAACATATTATTGATAGACGCGGCAAACGTATAATTTTTTTGTTTCTTTTGTGCGCTTCAAGCGCGAGCACGTATACAGCGAATTTCTATTTCTAATCTACAATAACTAACGTTTAAACTGATTCTTAACTAAACAATAATGCTTCATAAATAGTTTTTGATTGCAATAATAATAATAATAATTGTTGTCTTCGACAATGATACTCTTTCCTCGAACGTAAATCTAGGTCTTTCATAGGACATGATTTCCAAATTTATTCCTAGAGTGGTTCTTGAACTGTAACAATAAATTTTTCTCAAAAATCGATCAAATTTGTTACATTAGGCACAATATTTCTGAGAACTTCAAAATCTCAATAAATAATACCGAAACCATTTATTTCGAAATTATTTTGGAATTAAAAAACACTTTATGGTCACTGCCTTTTTTACATTATTTATTCATCCTCAAGATGACTGTAACTTGTGCTGTTTGCATTATTCTGCCGGTAGTAGAAAGTACAAAAAATTAAAATAAAACTAGAAAACTATAAATTTTCAAAAAGTAAAATATACGAATTAAATAAGTGTTATTAAAATTAAGTTGTTTCTAAATATTTCTTAAATCTAAAAATATATATTAAAATTAAATTCGGCTAATAAATTAATCAATAATATAAATATCAAAATAAAATCGATCAACTATCGAAATAACTAACTATTCAAATTAGTTTTTTGTAAAAATAAATTATTTCCAAACAATATAGTTGAATAAAAATTATGAATGCAAACGTAACAGTCAAGTGCATCTGGAAAATTAGCAAAGCAATCTTACTTAATGCACATTTTTCCTTTTTACTTGCCGTCATATCCATTAAAAGAGTCATTATCATATCTCCCATTTAAATCTTTTTTTCTTTCATTTCTATTCGTTCTTAGTGCTTGCAGTTCTTCTTATTCTATTTACAAGACATTGCGCATTTTGCAGCTTATAATCTGGTTTAATGATTGCATATACTGCTGACTACACCGTGCACTATGCACACTTATTGTTCGAGTGTCGTATCCTGCTTTAATTTTGCTTTTACTTCATAGATCGCTGATTCCATGTTTATGGTGGTTTATGTTCATGCTTTATGCGCTTCTTTATTATTTATTATTCTATTCTTGCGTTCTTCCAGCTTGGCTTGGTGTTTGTTACCTTAAGAGTGAGTTATCCCTTTGCTTTCAAATGAAACCCAAGGAATAATATAATTCTTTTAATGGATAACTTTTTAAGGTATTTTACAAAGAACCAAATCACATTCAATCGCCTTATTATTTCATATTCAAAGGATTCTCTTTGTCATATATTTTTGTATATTCTTTATTATTGAAATGAAATATTGAGAAGTTAGTTGTATTTTTACGAATTGATAACATATGGGCAAATATTGAAGCTTTTGTAAATTTTATTGAATAAATTTTCCAAAATCAATGTGACAAATTTCAATGAATTTCCACCTTAAGTTTACCTGTCGGGATAACAATAATGACTTGGATTGCATTTCGAAATTGTACTCTGTTGATGGCAAATAATACAACACCTGGTGTGGCATGGTATGCCGTACTTATGTATAGCATAATTTAGTAGAAGAAATAAATTTGTGAAGAGTGCTCGCGTCTGCAAGCGCGCTTTGCGGTTTTTTAATGTTCCAGGTCGCCGGATTTTATTACGAATCGCGTCTTAGCTGTAGTTATACTGGTGTGTATAAGAGATTATGGGACGGATGTTTTATTGTTGAGGATGAAAATTACTTATTTGCTCGTTACACTACAACTATAAACGCGATCGTGTAGACGCAGTTAGTTAAAACAAAATTGAAAGAAAAGCACCAAATGTGATACGTTCACCAGCAGTAATAATAATAACGAAATCAAGATGACTATACCATGTACTGTTTGTATTATTCTGGTGGTAGTAGAAAGTACAAAAAATTAAAATAATACTAGAAAACTAGAAATTTTCAAAAAGTAAAATCTACGAATTAAACAAGAGTTATTAAAATAAAGTTGTTTCCAAATATTTCTTAAATCTATAAATATATGAGCCCTTGATTTTGATACGGGTATAAGACAATAATTTTAAAATTTATCAAATCTTAATAAAATTCCAATAAGTACTTGTTTTTCGACACTACATTACTGTCGAAAAATCATGTTTCATAATACAAAAATATTTGGTCTTTTAAAATGCAAAACTCAAAATATGCCCAAAGAAGGAAAATGTGACTTATACCACTTTCAAAGTCAAGGGCGGAGTTAAACTAATAACAATTATATATTTTTAATTTCAAGTAATGTTGAATGACTGCTTAAATAATTAAAGTAATTAGAACAGGATGAATCCAATTGCTATTATAGGCTTATACACATTTTCCGGTTTGATTTTGTTCCAATTTCGTTTCGTTTTTCGGTCTTTAATTCATTTACAGTTTTCCTTTCACTGCACATTCTCTTGAAATTGCTGCGCAATTTACAGCAATTATCACGTTTAGTATGCAGTACAGGTTGCATCCAATGTCTCTTACTTCATTGTTTTGCTTCTTTGTTGAATTTCATTCTTCTCTTCCTGTCTGTGTTTTTTGTGTTTGTTTTGCCACTTCCTCCGGAGTAATTCTTTTAGTTGGTAATCTGGTATTTCCTCTGTGTGTTTTTATATTTAGCTTCTCTTTACTTGCATTTGTGTTTTTTAGAAGTTAAACAAGAAACAATTTCTTATTATACGCTTCATTGATCTTGTGTTATCCGGTAAAGAATACCTCGTCAAATTGAACTTTGTTTCGTATAAATAATCAAGGTAAACATTATCAATTACTAATGAATTTGTTTTGAAACTTGCTGCTGTAAAAAAAAATAAAATTTTCAATAAATTTTAAAATTGATAGATCAAACAATCCTCTAGAAATTAACTTCTGATGTTAATGTCACTAGTTAAGGACTTGGTGTACCAAATAGATTAATCACACAGATTGATTACACTGCAGTTTCTACTTTTACCAATAACTATTATAGGAATAATAATGATAATCAATAATGATGTTATTTATACCGTATATTTGTTCTTAAGTCATGTGCATTGCACCCAACCAACATGTATGTGATTACAAATAGAAAACGTCTCGATGCTGAGGAGATTTGTGCAGAGATCTGGCGTGATGCAGACGCATGTTGTTCATAATTGATTAATAAATTATTTATCTCTGCAGACGGCGCAAAATAATAAGCGACGAGGCAAATAATGAAGAGGAACTTGCTGTTGAAGCTCTAATGAATAATGAACGAGTCGTGAAAATGTGTGTCCATCGTTAAAACGTGCCGACGAGAAGATGTGTCTTGGAAATCTGTGTCACTTTGATATTTATTTATGAATATATTTATTCATGTCATATCTGTCGAATTCAGAATAGATCCCATTAGTGTTAATGGGAAAGTGAGATTTCTTCGCTTTTCTATCTTTACAAATTTTTAACAGAAATAATAGAGCAGCGTATTTAATTTGAATGTCTTCGCTAGTTAGCCTCTTTGAAAATTAGTGGTAATTAACAAAGGAGACAATTAATTTGTCACTGTATTCTTATGGATGGTGAACAATTGCTCATCACAATTGTGCACGTCAATAAACAAACAACAACAAACAGCACCGGCAGATATGACGAACGAAGAAACTGTAAAAACGGTAAATGAATTCAAGTGACTCTACGGTACTTTGCACTTGCATTTCATTTTTAGAATGATTTTATATGGCTAATTGTTTTCCAAGAATTATTAACAATAGTTAACAATAGTTGCATGTTAGACTGTAAATTCAGTTGTAATTTTCGTTCGAAATCCAAGTATCAGAGAGAATCTTTTGGCAATTTGTAGATCTGACAAAATTGTTAATCACTTCACATTTCATTACAGAAATCAATTCTGAATTGATTCAAGAATAACTCACAAAAATTAAAGAAAAGTGAACAAATAGTAAGTAGCAATTTGTAGACGTTAAGCAAATGAACATAGATATATCTATGGATACCTATCCATAACAGAAATATAAACAATTTATAATGTGAGAGAACTTACCAGTTATTTCTTCTTCTGGATACTTGGAGCATCGTTCATCCGCGTCGATCGACCTGGAGCGAGTCGCAGATAAAACGCAAACGCATCAATTACATTCATTATTTTGAATTTATTACCAGCATCTATTAATAATATTATTAACTTTATCTCCGCCAAGCTCTATACCTATCGTATCGATGCATACATGCATAATAATAAATTTGTTTCAAGTTTCTTCATCATCTGCAAACCGGCAATGAGAAATCGCACCGAGAAACGATATTGACTTGAGAGTCACATCCAGTCTTAACTAATAACCATAATTACCAGGGTTAAGTTTAGGTGTAGGATTGAATTTGTTTATAATTAATTTATGATAATTAAATAATGATAGTTAATGCTACAAATTGGAGCAATTTTCTCCATGTAATCCTCATTAGTTACTTTTCCCACAAAAAAAAATTATAAATATATTTAAAACTATGAAATTTATTGTGGTATTTTTTTATATTATTTATTATTTATCGAAGGAAGCAAATGAACTAACATGTTATATTCTTAAATAAATTCTCACAAATTGGAGAACGAGCATTAATTACTGTACAATTACGGTACAAGAAATTTTGCGTAAATTTAATTTAAAATTACGTGAACAACTGGTATTTTAGTAGTTTTTTCGAAGAAATAACATGTTTTAGTCTTAGCAATTTGATGTAAACAGTGTGGAATTAAGTGGATTTAAGTGGAAACGATTGAACTGGCTGCAATTAAACTTTAAGCAGTCTATGCACTAAACTTAAGTGAAACAAAGCAAAAGCGACGAGTTGAAAAACCTCGTAAAATTCGAATTCTATTTGTATTTCGCCGCTGCTGCTGGCCAAAATAATTATTTATGCAATTAGCTACATTACGACCTTATCGTCATAAAGTTAAAACTCGTGCTCAATGAAGAAATTATATCAAATTAATTAGGATTACTTTACTTAATGGCTTTATGAACAGCGACATTAAATATTTCATGAAATGTAAGTATCAATTGGTTGCCGAATTAATTGCTAAATCAGGCAGTGTTCAATATTGTATAGATGAATATTGAATAAATAATATTGATTCGATAGAAAGAAAAAATTGACTGTAATATCATGTAATTGCATTTTCTTTTTACATGTCTCAGAATTTACATAATTATTAATTTTATAAATCTAGTCGTGAATATTTATGAAAATATACTCATAGTTTGGCCTAACGTTTTTTATTCTAGTTGAAAATTGAATTCGATAACTTAAAAATCACTTTTTAACCATATTCATAACAACATTGAGTGTAAATCACAACGACGCAATTACAAGAACATACAAATCGCTGGATAATCATCCTAAAATTTCTAAAGAAATGTGTCTGATTACAAATCTCTTAATAATTATTCACCTGCAAGACCTTGATTAATCATTCTCTCTTAAGATTGCCAATTATGTTAATAAAAAGCTAAATATTAATGAGGTCACCCGATAATAACTTGAAGATAAGAATCAAGACAAACTATTTCTTGTTTAACTTGCTAGTACATACATATAATATCTAATAAAAGAAGTAATTAAAAAGAAAATCATATAAATGTTATCCTTGCATGTACACCTGCCACTCTCAACTTCACTTATAATTATAATTTAATACGTTACTCTCCTTTAAGTCTACATCAACAATAAAGTTAATAGAAAATGTTCCATAATTGAAAATATGAACGAAAATTGCAGTGTAATTGGCAGTTCCATGGGCAAACTAATCACGACTATAACTGAACATTTTCACATTCTAACTAGGCATCGATATCAATAAATCATGTTAATTCACCTGATTTATCTTAAGATTGTAGATTAATCACTAATGGGATTGGATGTTTTACAAAATGTCGATGTTATATGCCAATAGTCATTGCAGTTTAAATGTCTGAATGATTTTATACATTATCTCTCATAAACTGTGAATAATTACGCCTTATGTATTATTTTATTTATAAAAAAGTGTTTATCTTTTAATAAAAAAACTAAACGTTCATAGTATATTTATTAATTTTGAATACCTTCAACATTTGAAAATTAACGAATTTAACTAATTTTTTGGTACAGATTGAATTAAGAACATTAAACCAAGTCTCACCTCATAATCAATTATCAAAGCAATAAAATTGCAGATTCTATTATTGAGACAAATCGAAAATAATAAAAAGAATCCCGGATACTAATGCAAGACCTACAATCAAATTTAATCAGTTTAAGAAGACATTTTGAAAACATTTTATACAATGCCTTATCAAACCGAAAAATTCATTCAATGGTTGAAGAAGTTCTAAAATCGATAATAAAAATATCTACTGTCATAAGTTAAGCCAATAAATAAAATAAAAGTCATTATAAAGACTGAGCCCTTTTAAACGGGCAGCACTCAACTTTGGAGTTGCAATAAATCATAGGTGTGTCTATGCAAAAAAAACGTAAAACCACGTCCACCAAAAAAACAAGAGGCACACTAACATTCAACGCTAAGTCAACCAAATATGGTAATTATTAATGTACACAATTCCCTACCTTACCCAAAAAGCCATTCACCCATGCAAACACTGAAGCAAACGTGAATATGTCTGATACCAAATTTGATGAGTTTCCGCAATTAATTGATGAAATACAAGAGTTGCAAAAAAATGTGATAAGGAGTTTTGGTCATACATATTTAATTTATATTTAATGGTTTAAAACTATTATTTAATTTAAAAAAAAGTATTCCGATACCGGGAATCGAACCCGGACCCCCTGGGTGAAAGCCAGATATCTTGAGCCATTAGACCATATCGGATTGATATTTAACTTAAAATTTTGCGAAATTTGCACTACCAAATTCTCAAATTAAAAACGCGTTCGATATCGTGAGGTTTGCAAAGGTACAACAGGTGGGGATGCGACATTCTGCGCAGAAACCAAAATATGATACGGGTAACTTCGACGCAACTGCCTTTTTTTGCCGCGCCCCTTAATTTCATTCTGTACGAGCAATGTTTGCATGAGTTTATCCCCAAATCTTGTGCCTTTCTGAACCTCACGATCTCTACTTTGTGACAAAATAAATAGTTTTTCATAAGGGTGATCGCACACTATGCGTATTTCTACGCAGCGTACTCGCTTCCTTTAGATTTAGGACCCAACACTCGGTCGGCCAGAAAATGACTGTTATTTGATGAAATGATCATAACAGAATATGCTAAGTCAAACAATGTTTTAATTATTTATTTATTTATTTAGCGAGTAGCCTACGACCAAGTTGGTGTTTTGATTATTAACCTGTGACATTTGACATGTTATATCAGAAATTGTAGTATTCTAACAACTTTTGATTTTGCGGCTTCATGAAACATTGTATATCTACCAACTTTTTTCCGTTAAGATAACATAAAATTACATACATATTCCTTAAAATTGTGCATCACCGGTTTATAATTTAGCATTTTTAAAACTTCAACTACTAACCACTGTAAATATTTTATTTCGCAAATTGTCATCCACTTTGGTTGTAAGTGAAAATATTAAGAACTTTTTTTAACCTAGAGAAAATTTCGACTCCTAAAATTGAATATATAATTTTCACAGAGAAATGTTTGTATTGAACATTGAATTAATATTAATTATAATCTAAGATGATAATTATTTCAAGTAATCTTTATATATGCATTCTTCTTCATTTGATAGATAATTCCTTCCAATTAATAACAAATGCAAGATTTAATTAACTCATAATTTCGAATTTAAGATGTATTAAATCGTTTCTTATTGCTTTGCGAATATGCTCTTCACTTACGTCAAGCTTACATTAATTTATAATTCCAGTCTAAATCCAATTGCACGAATAATTGTACTTACAAGTGCTTACTTAAAACTTATGCTTTGATGCATCTGCATCTGTTCATTGCTATATTTATGCATATGCAAGATACATACAGCAACAATTCAATTGAAACATAAGAAGCAAACCCATCTGCACTCTACTCAAGAAGAAGACTTAACTCAAGATCTATCCAGTCACACATAAATAAACTAAAAAATTGTATTATAAGTATCTCGTACAGTTAAACTCGGTTTACAAACTAATTTCGTATTGAGCAACAATTAATAAGATTATTTACTTAATTATTTTTAGCACATTTATAGGTACCTACATTTCCCAAATACAGTATTTCACTTTCAATTTATATGTAGAAAAGTACATATATGTACTTAATTTTATTTATATTATAAATAATTAATAAACGAGTAATGACTGTATGTTTGAAGTGCACTAAAAGCACTTGAAATGTTTGCGCTTACAGTTGCAACTGAAACGAAATGTTAAATAAATAAATGCAGGAGTACAACGACAGCCGCAAGCATAAGTCTGCAATCAACCGACAATTCTCAATAGTCGGACAAGAGTTGAGATGTTTCTTGTATTCTCAAAGAATGCACCAACGAATTATAGAAATATTCACATGAGTATGTGCACAAGCATGCGCTCATTAGTGCGCATACATATTTTTCTCCACATGTTGTTCCCCAGATAAATAATATGCGTAATTAATAAGTGAGCACGAATAATAAGCGCACTTTATCTTCAAATGCACTTGAATGCTTCTTGAAAATGAGTATGCTTGACGAAGAATCTCGTAATCATCGAGTGTGTATGCGTTTCGGCCTCTTTATTGTCAGTTTCACTTGGTGCTTGCTCACTTGTGTTATTCAAAGCGTTCTGTAATTTATTTAATTTGGATTTTCCTAGAACTGTCATTTGCAATTTATTTTTACAAACTGCAGTCTTAATTTTAATGGACAGATTTATTATAAAAAAAAGAAGTTGTTAATTATTGTCCATTGATAACTGTTAAATATTATAAGAAAGACAAAAAGATTTGAGAGATATAATTGTGACATTTGATAGGTCATAACAGAAATGGTGGTAACAATTATCGATTTTCTGATATTTGGAGCATTGTACCAACTTTTCTTGTTAAATTTCTGTATCACGCTTTCAAGAAAATTACATGTCTCACATTAAAATAATTTTCCATTATCCTACCAGATCATTACATCTAGTTGTCATTGGGAATTATGATAACCATTTTCTGGAACATTGTGAATCATGAAAATTATTATTATTATCACTTATGAGTAAAATTATTCATTTCGCAATTCTTCCTTATAATGTTCTACATTAATTAATTAACAGATGTCACCCTAATTGAAAATATCTACACTGTATAACAATAATTACAGGTGAAAATGAAATTTTTTTTCCATTAATAAATTACAAATTCTAAATATCTTGACTGCCTCTGGTTTTTAGTGTCATTGCGCTCGTTGTGTGTATGGTTCTGTTCATTGATTTGCAGCACATTTTGCATTGCAAATCGTACGGATCTTGCTCATTTACGCCTTCGTTAGTTTTGCACAATTTGCACTCAAGTAACCGTACACCGCACATCGCCCCGGCCTTTTTGCACATTTTGACATTGGCTCTTCACTTCTTCGCCACGTTTCATCCTTTTTCTCTGTTTGCAGCCAGCCCAGCTCCACACTTGATGAACACAATCTGTGCAACTATGTAGACAAGTAAATAAATAAGTGCTATTCACAGACCTATGCGTTTGTAATGAATTCCAAGCAAATGCGAATTATAAATAAGCAAGTAAATCTAATGAGAAGCGGAACGGTTCGCAGACATCAAGAACTTCCAACAACATGATGAAGTTGAATCTGCAAAGTGTAAAATTGCAAATATCTGCTCAGCTGCGATTACAATTAATGCTAATAATGGTAGTCTTAAATATTGAAATGTTACGTTAGGTAATCTAACGAGGTAATTATCTGACGTCGTTATTTCGGTACATTTGCTACTCAATTAAAACGTTTAGTATCTGTTAAGATTGTATTGCAAAAACTGTTATTTTATTAGTGCACAATCTAATTTATACCTTCTTAATTTTCCTGCCAATGTGTTTAAATTATTTCTGTAATCTGTTTATTGAATCTGAGAAAGTGAAATGTTATGGCTGGACTAAGCTATAGGCAACTTCTATTGCACATAGCAGCATGGTCATTCCATATGGGCGTGTTGCTAAATCCAGCGATGGATCCAGCGCTTGCAGCGCAAGATCCAACAGAGCGTTTCTTTATCCAGCGATGGATAGCGCTTGGCGTTTCTAAATTCAGCGATGGATC
>JARJDZ010007530.1:0-44349 GCA_030264555.1 Aleochara sp. GC000083
CCCCAAGAAAATGTAGAAAATTCTAAAACATGGAAATTTACAACATATTGTATTTATTCAAATAATTTGTTAAACAATACCTTTAGAGACTGCTATAGAGTGCTCATACTGCTTGAAGATAAATAAATGTTTGTCAAGCAGACTCCAAGAATCATGGAAAATTCTATAAGAAAAATTATGGCATAAATTATAAACAATATCTTAAGAGACTGCTGCAAAGTGCTCATACCACTTGAAGATGATTTCCATATGTTCCTTAGTGCTTGAAATTCTCCATATTTGTTAAGCAGACTCCAAGAAACATGGAGGATTCTAGAATGTGCATCCACCAACCTGTTTCCTCCACCTTGGTACAGACCCATATTTGATGGTTCTGAAACATAAAATATAATGAAAGGTTTACTTACTCAATACCTTAAGGCTTAAGCATATGGAGTTGTTACCACACATCCCACATTACCGAGGTACCACTGTAGAGTGAGTGTTGATTGTAGCGGCGAGCGTCGTTTCAAGTGCGAAGTATGTTGCAAGCCGAATATTCATGGGGGAATAAAGTGGTATTTTAACAATTAATCAAGGAAATCAAATTGGTACATTCACTATTTGTTAATTAATTACATACTACAGCGTCAAACGCGCACATTTAGTGGAAGGGTTAAGACGTGTTCAGATATGGACTGTACAAGAATAAATTGCAAAATACCTTAATAAAATCACAAGAATGTTTTATAAATAGTATTAGATCTAATGCACATTTGTCATTCAATAATTCTTATACTGGTATTATTAATTTAACTCACCAACTTCTAAGCATGGAGGTTTCTGCTGTTAATTGACACCCATGTTTTAAAACATTTATAGTCATCATAATTATTACATCATTTGAATAGCATATTTTAAAAGAACTTATTGCAACTCAAGCTAAATCCATATGGCCAAATTCCTTAGGCCATATGATTAGTGTATGCAATAAATTAATTTCTTAAAAAATATATACTCCTGATAATATAAACCCAACTGCACTGTGAAATTATCTAAGTGCATATTTTTGAAGCCATCTGCTGTAATGGCTCCAGCTCCTTGGAAGATACCAACTCAAACTCATTTACAAAATAGTAGAAATGTTTGTAACAAGTGTTAACATGTGCTTCTGCATTGATCATGACAATGTTTTCAAAGTGATGTATGTAAACATGCACAAACACGCGATGAAGGCGTGCAAGTATCTTACTACAATGTGATGCAAAGTTTTTTGGAAATGGCATATCAGAAGTACATGGAAACAGAGTTTGGTCATTAATCTGATTTTCAATCCAATCCATCAAGTTAGAAACATATTCCTTAGCTGGTAAGGGTGTTGGCTTTTTGAATTTTTGTCCATCAGCCCACAGATACTCAAATCGAGGCCCACCAGACATGGTTGGGCATGTTATGGGGGTGCAAAACTCTGAGATTGTGCCATATATTAAGTTGATTCTATTGAAGAAATCAACAACTGAAAGGTAAATTAACAATTTAATTCTTTGTAATTCAAGAAACTGTTAGAGCAATTTATTAAGATTTTGAAATAATTACCATGTACAGCAATCCAATCATTTAAATCTTCACCTTCTGGCAACTTTACAGCAGATTTTAAATTAATGCCTGAGTTAAGGCTGGCGCAAGCCTGTTTATGTAAGCTGTAGCGAATTGTTCCATGAGCAAACTTTTTCTTTGGTCGAAAAGTCTAAAAATATGAAATTTATCAAAAAACTACAAGAACCTAACCTTACATTATTGAAGATTGCGGCTTACCTTCCCTTTTTGAAAGAAGTCCAAAAACCCATTTAAAGCCATGACTAGACTAGTATTTGATTAGGTGATTAAACGTAATACAAAATATTTTTATCAAATCACTGATACAATTATTTAAACATGGTTGATTTGAGTGCTTTGCAAGGACATTGAATGCCCAACTTCTCTCTTAGAAAATAAACTAATAAGAGTATGCTCTCATGCAGTTTGTGCATGCCACCAAAAATAGAGTTCCAAATATAATTCATACATTTAATGCAGTTAGCTTGCAAAATAAAATTAGTTTAGTCTAACAAGTTAGTCTAATAATTGGATTTTAGCGTGAAAGTCGGCATTATTCATATCTAGGGAAATTTTACCGTTCACCGTTGGTACATCTATACGCAACATTTAATTAATAAATTTCTACCAGAGACTGTTTCTACTAATTGGTCAAAATTATTTCGAGCAGTTACTGAGAAGGAAGTATTTTTCTCTCCAGAAGAATTATTAATTCAGTAAGCTATAAACAAAAATAAGTAAATATGAAGCGCCCCCTATAAAAGTTAGGTTATTATTTTGATATCGTTGTTATTCCAGTTTTGGAACGGATAATTTTCATTGTTGAAATAAATAAAGTGTCAGAAGATTATAAAATAAAACAAGTCCGTAATTAAAATGTTGGGATATACTAGTGTAAGTTTTGCCCACATTTGTAGACTTTGTGCAACTTATAAACCTGAAGGGCAAATTAATGTTTTCGAAGCCAATGGAAAGAAATTAGAGCTGCAGGAAAAAATTCAAAGATTGCTATCAGTCAAGGTAACACATTAACTCGACTGCATAATGTAAATAAATACTGCCTAATTGTTAGATTACACATGAAGATGTCCTTCCAAAAGTTGTATGTAACAACTGCCTCAAGAAAATAGAGGAATTTGCAACATTCTGCAATAGGTGCATTTTATCTGAAGGTATGCTGAGTACATATTATGAAAATGCAAAAAGCACTGAAGAATTCTCCAAAACAGGAAAAGTATACATAAAAACTATCAATATCAACAACACAAATGTAAGTAGATTAAATATAAAAATTGTAAGTAACATTAATGTCCTGTGATTCCAGGATCTCAGCACTACAAATCATGCACCACAAGATAATATTGATTACACTAATTGTAACAGTTCAATGCATCTTAGTATGACACCAAATACAAACATCTCTGAGACATTTACTCAAAATAATAACCCAATTGATGTAGAGATGGTAAAACTTGAAACTCCAACCATAAATGAGCAGATTAAAACCAAGCCAACAATTCAAATTAAACAAATGAACATTATTAAGGTCAAAACTAATCCTACAAATACATTAAACACTTTGGAGCCAATTGATAATGCCATCAATACACAATCAAATAGTAATACACTCAGGGAGCCAGGCCTACAAGAATCAGTTATTGGCGTAAATCCACAAAAGAAATACTCATGTCAGCAATGCGGCAAATGCTTCAAGCGGCGCGAGGTGCTCTATCAACATAAGAAACATCACAGGGGCGAGCGTCGTTTCAAGTGCGAAGTATGTTGCAAGGCATTTCTTCGAAAAGAGCATCTTGATCGTCACGAGTTGTCGCACACCGGCCAAAAACGATTCGTATGCAGCATGTGCAAAAAGACGTTCGCGAGAAAGGATAACTTATATAAACATGTAAAGATACACGAAAAAGCCAACTTTTTCTATTGTACAATTTGTCAAAAACGATTCGTTCTGGAGTATTATTTCCATGCACATATGAGAGGGATGCACGGTATAAATACGAAAGTCAAGCAGGAAGATATTAGAAATGGTGCAGATGATGATACCAAAGAACTAACTGTTGCGAATATTTTTAGTGAAATGACGGATGATTACTACGATAATGAACGTTTGAATGTTTCGTAATGAACTTTGTATTTTGAAAAAGTTTTGATATGCTTATTTTTTTCTTCTTTAATTTTTAAAGTTGAATTATTAATTGATTATATTGTTAAGCATTTTGTATGACTAGGAGAATATGTTATTTTTCTTAACTCATTATGAAAAAGTTCATTATAGTTACAGTTACTACAATTTCGAAATTATTTATTAAATATTTATGATAATTTGAAAATAAAGCATTAAAAATTCCATCAAATGTCTGTCCTTCGATTTGAAATGATAAATTTCAAAATTAATGGAATTAAAAGATGAATGGTAAATGTGCATTTATCTGGATATGATGTTTGAAACATTTATTCAAGCTATTTATCGAACTTTCATCACTGATTTATTACGGATGTGACTTCCTTTAGTTTCGATGGTACAAATCATATTTTGTCATAGATAAAACGTATAATGTCACAAGAAAACTTCAATAATGCTTGTAAGTGTGCGTTAATTTCTAACTATGCTAATTAAAGTACGTGACTATATTCATTTCATCTTCGGTTCATATAAATCTATAAAGTTCATGCGTAGGTTTACTGCGTAAATATGCATTGTATAATACGCGATATATTTTGACATATCAATCTTTCTATCTACATATAATATCTAAAGTACTTATATCACGGAATGAGCAGACTTATCAGATGACGATAATTAAATAATCATTATCATATCCACCATAGATTATTAAAAATTAAAATGCTAATGATTAACAATATCCTGTCAGGAAACATATTCTGATGATAATCACTTTCACCCTCTTTTTTATTGTCTTTATGAAACAACAAACTTTGCCTTGGGACTATCATAATATCATAAAAATTGTGCCATTAATTTCTGTCTGATAAACATATAGACCTAACTAAAAATTAGAGTTGAACAAATAAAAGAGAGACAGAGAGGCAGAGTATAGAACTTCCACTTACTACAGATACAAAAAACAGACGTGAATCATTTGATGACCAATCTGAACCAAAACAACACAAACCATCGAACACAATTAACCAAGAATCAATTAATTCATATGTGAATTACTGATAAATTAAGGTACTGACCCATATCATAACTTATTACTCTTAATTAACCACCCCAGATAAATGATGATAGTAACTTACGTTGATAATGCCGCCACTCTATAGCTGCTGTATTTGCTGATCAGACTCTCAATCTCCTGATCAATACCTTCCTCTTCGACGACCACCGTTTTGATTGCAGCCGCCTCGTCCAGCCATTTGATGGCTTCATCGTAGCGCCCTTGAGCCACATAGCATTTCGCAATAGACAGCTTATTCACTTTCCAATCTTTCTGGCCCATTCTGTCGGCCATTAGCAAATTCTCCAACGCCTGTTCGTACGTGCATTCGGGCAATTTATCGAACAACGTGGCGACCGCTTTGCGTTCATACCATTTTAATGAGGCGATTTCCATCACGTACCGACCCAGCAGATAATAACACGTTGGATCGTTGGGCATCAGTCTGATGGCCATATCGATGTGTTTCTTAAATTCGGTGCTATCGCGTAGCTTGTCGCGGATGTTCTGATGACTGGACCGAGAGCCCAACAAGATGGCGAACCATTTATGGCAGTCGCCATTTTCTGGATTGATTTCGATTGCTTGCCGGCAAACATCTAGACCTAAGACAAAAGAAAAACCACAAATTAACAAGATGATAAAAATAATAAACAATTTCCCTTGATTTTCTTATGAAAATCAAATCTGATTTGCCAATTTGAATATTTAATGGGATTAGATTTACCAGAATTAAAATGCATTAATTTTGTCGATACGTCGCTGATGTCCATCCCGATTCGATGATGCGCTTTACCAATCCGCCATAAAATCTCCGGACTGCCGGGATACTCATACAATAAGTTCTCTAATAATGAGAATGCATTGCGCAGCTGCTGAGGGTCCTCAAGCTTCTCATCAATTTCTTTTAAAACCTACAATAATCAATATTTAAATTCATGTACTATATATTAAGATGCAATAAACACCTACAATATCTAAGGGGGTAATTGTTGATGCCTTTGAAGTTTCATCATCACTAACATCATAAAATTCCATGTCTGAACTATCCATTGCTGAATTGTAGTCATCTGCTGTTGTTGATGTGATGGTGCTCATGGTGCGCTCCCGTGATCGAAAGCGTTTATGCTTCATCCTTCCATCAACACTAGAACTGCAATTAACGATGTGATTACAGAAATAACTCAAGATTCATTTACTTACGTGGAGTTGGGGACATGTTGCTTTTTCAAAAGGTCCAGCTGTCCCTGGAGGCCTGTGATCTGTTGATTGAGCCGCGCCATATCTTGGGCCATTGCGTGCCGCCTCCGCTCTTGCCGAAAGTGTTCAACAATTATCATGCCAGCAGCACTCACCACCCCAACCACTACAGCACCCAGCAACATATAAGAATTAGATTGTGAAGACATCTTGCTTACTTGAAATACACTTTAAAACAATACGCGTCCTACTTTAGAGAAACTATAAAGCAGGGGTCAAAATGATTTTTAAAACTTTAATTTGCGGTTCTTATAGGTTATGTTTGATTTTTAGACTTATAATGGTTTGGACTTTGGCAAACATCTTCCTAATTTCTCTTGTGTTTACTTAGCTACTTAGCAATGTTATCACAAACATAAGCCCACTTATTTATGATTTAACCAACTTATTTAAATACGGAGAACATTTCTTTTCTTTAAAAAGTCTGTTATGATTACAGTTGCGGTCGTCACTAGAGAACAGCTGCAAAATTAAATGCACCGAATCTAGGGACTTTTAATGCCGTTTTATTAAATCATATTCTTATCAATTAAATCACATCAGTTAAATTTAAGTATTATTGAATCATATTGATTTATTAATCGATAAACAAAATTGTTTTGATTGCCATAATTGATTGCAGCGCGTTTAGGCTTATCAACGCGTAGGGATTTTTTGTTGTCACTAGATTTGCAAACCATGAAAACTTTCGAAATTCAATTTATTTTAAGGATTTCTCCTGTTTAAGAAACTATTATCAACGTGATAATAGTTGATAATAACTAACAATAAGAAAATAAATGGATTTAGCGCAAAGTTTAGTTGGATGAAGGTCGCTTTATCAACGAAGAATTGGAGAAATCAATCTACAACCTTGCAATGATTGATTAATGGCAATTGTTATTGTAAATTATAAAGTTACTTTGTTTGCGGCCGATTCCGTCTGAAGTAATAATAGAATAAAAATATATCGCAATTTTTTCAATGGCATCAGATATCGTCCATTTGAACTGATAATCGGCACTTGACATAACATTTTTTGAATTTTATTCCCAATGATCTTTAGAAATAATTTGCATATTTCAAAAGTTCTAATGAGTAACTAAAGAAATGAAGAGTGGAAAAGTAAAGGTGGACTTACGTTGTGGTGGCACCCTTCTCACCAGGTTGATCATGAATGAAAAGCAGTAAGTTATCAAGGTAGGCAGAAAAAGTATTTGAACTGTCTCCGAACTTGAGTGCAATTCGGTACACACGAACTTGGTGTTTAGTTGATCTCGTTTAGACGTCTGTGACGGTTGTGCTCAGCAGCAGGTCGTAATAAGATCGCGATTTTCTCCCCCACTTAGTGTGTTGCCTAACTGATAAGGAAAAGCATCTTCGATGTACTGTAATTCCCAACCGAAAAAAGACCATGGAAGGCCTCGGCTCAACGTACTTACTCAATGCTAGTCAACAATGCCTTTATTCGACATCGCCTCTTTGATTTTAGTTGATAGAGAATGATAGTATTTCATCTTAATGACCAACTGCTTCGCCGCCGCGACATCCTTGGCGCTGAACTTCTGATTGAGTTCGCGTTCGATTCCAGCCATCACGACGCGATTCTTGGTGTCTAATTGGCGCAGATCTTTCTCCGTGCGTCCCATTTGCACCGCTTCATTCAGCTCCATGATTTCCATAAGGAATTCGTTATCGGTCGATTTGTCGCTCTCCAGAATCGTTTCGTTATGTAAACGCAGCAGGTGAAGTGCGCGTGCCATTGGATTTGCTAAAGTGTTATAGGCATCGTTGACAAGGGAAGAAAACTCCGCAGAAATTTTCTTTTCATCCTCAGATCTAGAATAAAACTATGTGTCAATATAATAAGAAGTTTTATGAACCAATAACGTACCTGTTGGCGAATTTGTCAGGATGCAACTGCGTCTGCATTTGCCGATATGTCTTTTGGAGTTTCGTCACATCAAGATCATAATTTGGCTGAATGTTGAAAATCTTAAAGTAGTCATTTTTCTCGGACGGTTTCTGAATGATTTGGCATTTTTCACAAAACAATGATTGAGGATTCTCACGCTTGTGGCCGCATTTCCAACACTTTTCAAACTGTGTAGCAAGCGATCGTTGTGAGATTTTCAGCACTTGGCGCAAGAAGTTCTGTTGAGTTCTTAGGATGCTGCATCCCGCCTTCGCCAACATTATGATAATGGCAATGATGATCCAGGCGACGTACCACCGGGAGAATTGAATTTCATGAATAATTTCTATTTCAACATTACAAAACAAATTAAAATACACATCGTTTTTAGGTTACGTGATAAAGTTCAAAATCTGACAGGGATATTAAGAATGACCTTGAGTGTGACCTTAACTGATATAGGGAGTAAAGTAATACTTTACTCCCTCCAAAGTTACATCATTAATTTATTAGTAACACAACTATCTACTTATTTCGTAATGTTGATTTTATAACAATTACACACTTAAGTATTAATGTATTACAAAATGTGTTGTAATTTCTATTAAATTAATTTTTTGTAAAAATGCCAAGGGCGCCTCCATTGTATGGTGATGAAAGCTACCAAAACATTAATGGCTGCTGCTCATGCTCCCGAAGCTTGCAAACATTTACTAAACAATGGCAGGCAAAGGTAAGTTAAATTAACTTTAAACAATGACTACACGCGTTAATTTAGGATGGAATTACGTTTCAGGTGCACCTGAGAATGAAGATCAACAACGTCTGCGTTTCCAGATTGAATTAGAGTTTGTGCAATGTTTGGGAAATCCAAACTATCTCAATTGTAAGTAGTGTTACTTCAGCGTGTTCAACAAATAATTACTAATAATACTTGTAGTTTTAGCCCAACGTGGATATTTTAAGGACAGCACATTTGTAAACTATTTAAAATACCTTCTATACTGGAAGGAACCACAATATGCAAAGTTCCTCAAGTACCCAATGTGTCTTCACTTCTTGGATCTCCTTCAATATGAGCACTTCCGAAGGGAGCTTGTCAACTCCCAGTGCTCCAAATTCATTGATGACCAACAGATATTGCTGTGGCAACACTACACAAGGCGGCGGAGTCGCCTTCTTCAGACGCCCAGTGTAAATGGAACAAATGGTGATGCTCATGCTCAAGCACAAAGTGCAAGTCAAAATGGACATCCTAAAATTACATAGCATTTGGACTCTAAGTAGTGTTAAGTTTGTTTCTAAGTGATTATAATTTATGTATTTACTAATTGATGTCATTTTAATAATCAATATAACGTTTTTTTTAATCACTGTTTCCCCTCATTGTTTTTGATCAATATTCAAGTGGTTTCACATAATTAAAAGTTCACTTGCACTTAATTGCGGAAGTAGTTATCAGCGATGCGTGTACACGCAGTTGCGAGTGATTAAAAAGGCACACAGGCCTTCGATTGGGCAATGTGGGATCCAGGAGTAAATATTTACACAAATTTGGTAACACCTTTATGGCATTTTTCCTTATAATTAATACTAAAATTTTGACGTGAAACAATCATGTCTACTATCGCTCAATCAGTGTCGGAGTTTTACTTATAATTTAAAAATTGATAAATGATAATGTATGTATGTATAATAAGACGCATTAAATACAACAAAAAATTATCGTTTTATAAACACCATTCAATTACAAGCACAAGTTATCATTGTCATAATAATAATTTGAAAATTCTTCGGTGATTCCATTTGATGTTCGTTCGTTTCATGATTATTATTGCAATAACGATGGCAACTTGAAAGGAGGCAATATGATGGTGTTTCCTTCGTGTTTAATACCAGCTATCTATATATTATAATTAAAAAAAACGAATGTTGTATATGTTGCACCGCAATTATAGTAATTGATTTCATTTCGAATGTAGTTGTCGCTGTTATTGGTTGTTATTGGATTCATTCTTCAATGCATTTCTTTACAAGGGGCAGCCTACTAATGCAACGAGTTGCGATCGACGTCTCGTTCCCATGTTGTACTTGACTTAAGATTGCTTCGCTAATGTTTCGGCCTTCTGTACGACCTCTTCGATGGGGCCGACCATGTAGAAAGCGACCTCTGGAAGGTGGTCGTAGTCACCAGCCAAGATCTTTTGGAAACCCTAAAGTACACACATACAACATTAATAATTTGACTAAATGAGATGGTGATGCATTGACGTACCTTGATGGTCTCTTCAAGAGGAACCAACTTGCCAGCATGACCAGTAAAGACCTCAGCGACCTGGAAGGGTTGGCTGAGGAAACGCTGGATTTTCCTAGCACGTGCGACGGTCAGCTTGTCGTCTTCAGACAATTCATCCATACCCAAGATGGCGATGATGTCCTGCAGCGATTTGTAATCTTGCAAGATCTTCTGGACGCCACGAGCGATGTTATAGTGCTCGGCGCCGATGATGTTGGGGTCCATGATACGCGAGGTGGAGTCGAGGGGATCGACAGCTGGGTAGATACCCAACTCGGCGATGGCACGCGACAACACGGTGGTAGCGTCCAAGTGAGCGAAGGTGGTGGCTGGAGCGGGATCAGTCAAATCGTCAGCAGGTACGTAGATGGCCTGCACGGAGGTGATGGAGCCCTTCTTCGTGGTGGTGATACGCTCCTGCATGCTACCCATGTCAGTGGCCAACGTGGGCTGGTAACCTACGGCGGATGGGATACGACCCAAAAGGGCAGACACCTCCGAACCGGCTTGGGTGAAACGGAAAATGTTGTCGATGAAGAGCAACACATCCTGTCCTTCTTGATCGCGGAAATGCTCAGCGACGGTGAGACCAGTCAAAGCGACACGGGCACGCGCGCCTAAAAAATAATATTTGGACATCAAAATCAATTCAGTAATGAAATGATTCATCAATACTGACCTGGAGGTTCGTTCATCTGACCGTAGACCAACGCTACCTTGGAGGTCTTCTCCTTGAGGGAAATGACACCGGATTCAATCATTTCCTGGTACAAATCGTTACCCTCACGGGTACGTTCACCGACACCAGCGAACACGGAGTAACCACCATGGGCCTTGGCGACGTTGTTGATCAACTCCATGATCAATACGGTTTTGCCGACACCGGCACCACCGAAGAGACCGATCTTACCTCCCTTGGCATAAGGAGCCAACAAATCTACGACCTGTAAATAGAAACCCATATTTTAAATTCAACCTCAATGTGATTGATAAATCAAAGTACCTTGATGCCAGTGACCAAGATTTCCTGCTCGACGCTCATGTCGACGAACTCAGGAGCCTCGGCGTGGATGGCAGCCAACTTGTCGGTGGGAATGGGGCCACGTTCATCGATGGGCTCACCAATGACGTTCATGATGCGGCCCAAGGTTTCAACGCCGACTGGAATCCTGATGGGGTAGCCGGTATCGAGGACGTTCTGTCCACGCACCAAACCTTCGGTACCGTCCATGGCGATGGTACGGACAGTGTTCTCACCCAAATGTTGGGCAACTTCCAAGACGAGACGAGTCTCGCGGTTCTGCACCTCCAGAGCATTGAGAATTGGTGGCAAGTTGTCTTCGAATTGTACGTCGACGACGGCACCGATGACGGCGACGATTTTGCCCTTGGAGCTGCCAGCTGCAGCGGCCTTAGCATAGTTTCTTTCTAAAATTGACAGAAAAAGATAATTTAAGAACTTTGATATCCATTACACATTACATAACAATCACATGAGCTAAACCCTATCAAGTATTATTAGATGTTCATTGTAACCATCGATACGTGAAATAGCGATTAAATCATTAGAATTGACCAATTTCGTGGGTTAAAATCCTTAATTCATTAAATTTCCAATGGATACATTCTCAAGTGCAAATCAAAATGGCGGACCAACATGCCCCGGTTACATAACTTTAAACGCCGAAAACCAACTGGATTTATCATTATTTCTTAGGTCGAAGTGATTTAACTCTAATTCATGTGCATATCAGGCGAAATAATCATTCGGTATCCAATAGGAGTTAAAACGTATGGCAAATAGACCGACCGAGTACTTTGCATGCATACGTAACAACCGAACCACACTTTCAGGACCCGCTGATGGTAAAAATTCGCTAAATCGTCAAAAAACTATGGAAATCAGCGAATATTGTAAACTTACGGTTGGCAGATTGTACGCCGAAAACTTTCAATGCTTCGACGCCCAATTTTTCAACAGCTTTGCCAGCCAAAAGGCTGGAACTTGAACGTGTTACGGCACCCAACATGGTCGGTCGATGTGATCGTTGAACAAACCGAAGACCGATAGAAAACTGACGGAAAGCTAGCGAAACGCGAGCACCAGCAGCGCCACCAGTTTCTTTAGATAGGAACTACTTGTCAACATTCCACGCATGCTCGTGGCATTTTTATTATATAATCCAAAAATTTATTTTAAAACAATTAGAGAGGAAGTTATCCGGATCTCATAAAATTATAGCTATTTGTTTTTGTTAAGAATTCTTTAAAAATAAAAACATAAATAATTTGATTTTTTAAATAAAAAAGAATAGAAATACCCCCTGCTGTATTTCCAAATGTAAACCATCTTTCTTCTCTTTTTAATACCCCAACAAACTGAACAACATCCTCTTTATGTAGCTGATCCACATAATTTTAACCGCTAATCATGCACAACAATATTTTGAAAGTGATTGTATTTGTTCAATAAGTAATAATTTAGTTAAGTCATAAGATGGATAATAATATGCCATCGTTGTTTGTGATGGGTGTTGACGAAAATGGGCAAAATGTTTATGTTGATCAAACGGACAGCACGCATAGGTAAATATAACCTTAAAATCGAACATAATTTTTGGATTTTCTTCTATTTCTACTTGAATTTTCTTTTAGCTACATATTTGATAATGGCAATTTTGCGCAAACAAGCTCCCAGATCAATATCAAATTGGAAAACGACGATACAAGCAATGATATGTTATCAGGACCAATGAGTGCAGAATTAGATGACCCACAATTAGGTATTTTATAATTGCTGTATAATTCTGAAAGTTATTGAAAGTGAAAATTTAATTGCAGTTATGATGAATGGCCTGGATGAAGTACACTTTGAGGACTCATTAATGCAAGAACTTGATTCAGATCTGATAAATATTGAAGATAATAATACAGAAAATTATATCATGCAGCATATGGATATAAGAGAACCTTTATCTAAGCTTCGATTGCTGCTGGAAGAACGCCTAAGTGCTGACTTGCATGGATACCAGTTTGTCCTTCAGGATTCCCAAGTGGTAGGTGCCCAATACATTTATTCATTTATTGACGACGGCCTTTACGTGGATTCTTCTTCGTCTTGGGAGGCGCGCGTGGAGTCTTCGTGCGCGATAATTTCTGCAGCTTGCGCAACGGCGCGAAAATGTAATCCTCATTGAAAGGCAACTCATTCAAGTACGCATCCGCGTCTAGTTCATCCTGCAGGGAAGTCTGGCTGTGTGTACGCTTGCGTTCATTGCTTGTTCCTGGAGCTTCCTCAGCTTGATTATCCTGCTGCTGCGATGGGGCCTTCGTCTCCGATGCCAGCTTGCACTTGCTCGCCGTCATCTTGAGGAAATCATTCATCATGCTTCGCCAGGACGTACCTTCTTTAACCGGCGTCTCAGGCGCACCTGGTGCTTCCTCGCCATCAGCTTCATTCTCATCCTGGTTATTTTGGCCAGCATTTTCCGGCTGGTTCTCCTCCTTATTGCTATCATTGTAGATGGTCGTATTGTTGACGTCGTTCTCGGTGTCGTCATCGTACTTGCCGTCTTCGGTCGGCTCGGGCAAAGAAACCTCGGAAGGCACCTTCTTCTTGCGACGACGCGGCTGCTTCTTCTTCTGCGGGCGCGCTCTAGCAGCCTTGGTCACCTTAGGCTTGGCTGGACGACGGGGCCGTTTACGTGAGGCCGGTTTCTGGGGCTCTGTCGATTCGCCATCGTCGTCGTTGGCTTTGGGGCCACCGGTCGTTTTGCGGGGCTGGCGCTTCTTCGGAGTCGCTGTGATGCCTTTTTGTAGCACCGAAATGGTGTACATTTTGCGCTCGCTTTGCGGCATTTCGCGCCATTTACGCGCCGCTTCGATCGCCACCTTCACGTCCGGCCAGCCCGAACGACGACGCTTATAAATCTTCAGAAAATTGAAGAACGGATTCGAGCTGTAGCGATTCATCGCGACGCGTAGAGATGTGCAATAAATTCGGCCAAAATTGATTCGTTATGGCATCACTTCAATAACGAGAGTACGAAAATTTTGATTCTGCAGTCTGTTCACAATGAAAATTTATGTGACATATTTGTAAATGAGACTGGCCTACTTGATTTTATCAAACGCAAACTGATTTTTAGTAGCCTATGAAATATGAAATTTACAAAGTTTATTTTTTTAGTTGGAGTCGCACAAAAATCTGGTGGATCAATGCGTCCAAGGAGAAGGCGTCGTCCAAGTGAACGTCCAACTGAAGCAACACCTCAAACTCATCAACATCGTGGATGTCCTCAAACCAGCCGAAGATTACATGGAAGATTTGGAAACTAATGAACTAATCGTCTCTGAGGAAGTCGAAAAGGAGGAGAGCGCCAATACCGATTACTACGAAAAGAAACCCGTGCATGAATGGCAAGTAGATTCGCAATTTAAAGTCGAACAAGAGCGTTTGAAAATCCCAGCGAACCCTGAGGAATGGACGGTTTTCCACGTCCGTCATTGGATTCAATGGGCCGTGCGACAATTCAGTCTACCGCATCTCATGCTTTCGGATTGGTCGATGACGGGGGCCGACCTCTTCGCCATGGATATTCACGACTTCCAGAAGATTGTGCCCAGCGATCCCGGGGACATCTTCTGGACACACTTTGAACTATTACGAAAAATGAAAGTTGTAGGCAAGTATCTATCAATTTTATTCGTAAAAATAGGCATAACAATTGTTGCTTTGCAGCTGTTATCAAAAAAGATAAGGACAAGCGACCGGCGAAGCTAATGAAGCAAAACAAAGTCAACAAATTACCATCCACGCGAGTTGTCTATCAGGAAACGCGACAACAGCATCATCTTCAGCAACAACGCGCTCCAAATGGCAATAACGGCCAGATACAATTGTGGCAATTCCTCCTGGAGTTGCTCACTACAAAGGAGTATAAGAACGTGATTTATTGGCTTGGAGCTGAAGGTGAATTCAAGCTGAATCAACCTGAAGTCGTCGCGAAGCTGTGGGGCGAACGGAAGAATAAGCCGACGATGAATTATGAAAAACTATCGCGGGCGTTGCGTTATTATTATGAGGGCGATATGATTTCAAAGGTACAAGGCAAACGCTTCGTGTATAAATTCGTTTGCGATCTGAAGCAATTGCTTGGATACAGTGCAGTTGAACTGGCGAAGTTGGTCAATTACGGAAACCCATTTTATACTGACTACTAAAGAAATTTGAGCGAGATCCTGTTCGTTAATATTTATCAGATTTTATATTTGCATTGAAGAGTTTTATAACGTTTTCAGTAATTACGTTATGAGACTTTGTAAATTTCTATTTTTGTAAGGAAATTAGACTTAATTCAAACGACTGTGATCCGTAGATTTAAGGTTTAGTTCAACAATCAAAAAGTTACAGTGAAATCGTCACGTTTTGGAAATCGCCGTTCGAAATTTTTGCTCATCCATCATCATTCAATTTGACCAACTTTGACAATGAATCTTCTTCAAGTAATTGCCAACTTACGACATCAACAATTTTTGCACTTCATGCAACGCCCAAATCGAATTCTACCGCAATATTTAACGCATCGCAAACGATCCTTTGATTGCGACGAGAAAGACCATTGTCCGGTGAAGGACTGTAGATGGTTCGAACCCTGCGATGGAGCCCCATGTTGCCCCAAACACAACCCACCAATCGAATTATGCATGGAACCCGAAATACAAGAGCTGAATCCACCGAAATGCATCTTCGAGCGTGAATACCGCACGCGAAATCACGGTCGACATTGTCCATGCAAAACATGCAAAAAGTGTCGCGAAAATGATGCTTTTCAATGCTCCCTGAGCGAAATGCATGGTCCTGATTGCACATGTCATCTATGTCTGGAACCACACGATCATGGATGCAAATGCTACGAATGTGAAAAAGCAGCCAGCTCTAAAAAGGTCATCGAGATGCTTAAGCAAAACTTATGTCTTTGTAAGCAATGCTGCAACGAACGGAAGGATGATAACGCAAGAATACAAAAATTGGGACCGAGATGTTATTGTCTGTTGCAGCATAAGAAGGACTGCAACTGTAAGGATTGTGTGAAATGTCGCAAGGATCTCAAACGGGATAAACTAATGGACAAGTTGCGCTTTTTTAGGGATCGCAAATTTTTCAAGATCTTGCAAAAGCTGGAGAAGAAACATGGGAAGAATTGCGATTGCTTGAAATGCGTCGCATTGAGGCAACGCATTGATATCTCATACTGCAATGAACATTTGGAGTCGTGCAGATGCTGGATTGAGCAGGGCGAATGCTGCAAATGTAAGCAATGTTGGCTGGCTTTGCGTAAACGAAAGTTTACGCAGATTCCCAAAGCTGAAGATTATTGGTAGTGCCTCAAGAATTCACATAAAGAGATTACAATAAAATATAGTTTTTATTAACAAATCATTAATAAAAATCCAATTGGAGATTACAAAGCGTAATTAAAACAAATTTTAATGAGGTGCAAATGCATAAGAAATTGAAAATGAAATCGGTTAATGCTGTTGAATTTGATAGTACATTGAAGTTGCCTCAATAAACATTTTATCAGTACCTGAGAGTCTAAAATAATATTGTATTCAAGTTGTTATTCATTTTATAAGGCAATGCAGGAAATTGTAAAGATCATAATGTATATAAAACTTGAAAAACGTTCTTGGCAAAAAACTTATGTATGTTAACCCTAGATGGAATCTGAGGAAGGAATAACGCTTTAATGACTGATAAAACTTTCTAGAACTAAAATCAAAAGTAACAGAGTGTATAGTGCAGTTCACATGTAAGAGAGTTATTAACGGACAAAAAGTGCGTTTTGTATTGTTGGAATTCTTCAGGCCAAGCATAGAAACAACAGTAACACGCCAAATTGTCCAATTATTGAAGATGCTGTACTTTGATAACATCCAAAAGCATTGTAACACTTTTCTAGTATAAGTTGAAAATTGCCAATTTGAAGGACGGTTTTAAAATTGTTAAACTATTGCAAGAGCATCCATTTTTGACCATGATTAAGATGACTTATCAAAGGACTTCCCAAAGGTTTAGAAGGCTTATTGCTCTATTGGTGATGGAATTAACACATCTTCAATTGCTAGAAAGAAATTGTCAGTTTACTGTTGAATGAAATGGTCCTTATAATTACTTGGATGTTACATGAATTCTCCACGTTATAATGCACAAAAAGCGTCCCAAACAATAACAATTTTCTTGGTAATAGAAGAAGAAATTGGCAAAACCATTTTCAAGATGCAAAAACTGTTCAAAAACATACACAATTTGAGGTTGACAAATAAATCACCAAATAAAAGGGCGAAAAACTCAGTTTGAAAGTGGGCTGTGAACGGAAGTTAATGCAAAAATCAACATTTAGATGGGTGGCTGGGCCAATATCCGGTGAGGCAACCGAGGTGACGTGGAGAGCGTGTTTGCATCGCCAAAATCACAATCGACCATCATCCGAAATGTGGTAGACGTTTTTAATCGTTTTCGGTCAAACACTATTTGGTACCAATCATTTCCATCCAAGACTATTTCGGCAATTCCAATTCGAACCAATGTGCAAAATTCAACGTGATTACCAAATTGAAGTCAATTAAAAGCACCGAAGACGACGAGTCGAAATCATGGCGAGCTTCCTGATGCGGCGCTTCCTGACGAACTGTGCGCTTGCCGCACGTTCGACGTACAACGCGCAGCTTCTGGAGCGGCAGGTCGTTAACGCGACGGCCGCCTTCACCACGGGCCCCATTCCGCTGGCGAAGAAGAAGAGCGCCTGCGGCAAGAAGAAGAAGTCGCCGCTGGACAAATGCAAGGAGAAGGTGCAGCAATGCCAGTGCGAGCTGGAGCGCTGCAAGAAGGAGCGGAAGTGCATGTCGCTTCTGGCCAAGGCAAAGAAGCGCAGGAGGAGCCGCAGCAGGAGCCGACGCAGCCGCTCGCGTTCCCGCAAGAGCCGCTCCAAATCGCGCTCCAGGAGCAAGAAGCGCCGCCACAGCAAGAAAAGGAAGAGCAGCTGCAAGCGCTCCAAGAGCCGCAAATCGAAGAAATCCAAGTGCAAGCCCAAGAAGAAGAGGCACTCCAAAAAGAAGAAGTGCTAAATGCATTTCCTGAGGGGGCGCGCGCACGATCGGCAGGATAAAATATGCGAATCGCACGCTGCAGACGAAAATAATATCTAATTCGTACAAATGTCACTATTGTAACATGCGCCCACTTGATTGAACAATAAAAACTGATCTATCACATTTCAAAAAAAAACAAATTTTGTTTTCATGTCTCGATTTTTCATGATAATGTACATAAAAATAGTACAACAATATGTAACAAGGATGTGTGATGTAGTTTCATATCATGACCATGTAGATTTGAAATTTTTTTTGGATGACAAACTGTCTGGATGCGTCATAATGTGACAAATTTTGTTTAAATTCAATTTTTTCAATATTAACGATCAAAAATCACGGCATGCAGTCGACGGCAGTTATCGCCGTTATTTAGAGCCGACCGTCATCACCACTGGCACATGAAAATTCTAGTAAATCAAATAATGTCAAATTGCAAAATTTCGATCTGAAAATGTGGAAAAATTCATGTCCCGCGTCCAAAATTGCCAGCGTCGCTTCATGTTTAGCGCACGCCTACGTGAAGAACGGCACCAACGGCCTCAATCGCACCGTTATTTCGATACCGGTGAGCCAGGAGCGTGGTTTGGCCGCTTTTTGGCGCTCCAAAACGAAGCTCAATTCGAAAAAATGTGACAGTAGCGCCCCAGGTCATTCAAACATCATCGAACGACTCCCCAAACGTTGGAAGCATGACAGGGACGTTCTCAGATACTACGAGAAGCTGCGCCCTTGGAGCCCCTTGGAGTATCATGGCGGCTGCTCGGCCCCCGAATGCACCAAGAGCAAAACCGCCTGGCACAAGGAGACCGCAAGGAAATGCCCCCATGAACCGGATGATTGTGACCAAAAGCGTCACTTCACAACCGGGCCCAAAAAGAAGGGCAGCAAGGATTCGCTCCGGTCGAAGACCAGCAAGAAGAAGGCTGACACTGCGTTGAGCGCCAATAAAACGTCACTTCCGGGCAAAAAGTCGAAAACGTGCTTTCTGGGGCCATTTTGTGGGTTTTTCAAGAAGTTCGTTTCGGACAAGCCCAAAGTGCCCGCTGCTTCTCTGTCCAAGGGTAGTGCCAAGCTGCTCAAGAAGTCGGCGTCCCCAAAGAAGGATGCATGCGCCGACGATAAGAAGAAACCGGCAGATCCTTGCAAAGAGAAGAAACCCGAGGTTTGTGCTGATGCTTGCAAAAAGAAGGAGGTGAAGAAATCAGATTGTGATGATCCTTGTAAGAAGAAGGAGGTGAAGAAGTCGGAGTGTGAAGATCCTTGCAAAAAGGAGAAGAATAAAACGTTTGAAACTGCGAGGCAGTGCAAGGAAAAGAAGGCACCAACGCTGAAATGCAAGTCTAAAAAGAAGGTCAAATGTAAACCTGCGGGCAAGGATCCATGCCGGAAACTCGATGATGACAAATGCAAAAAGAAGGAACTCAGCCCCAAGCATTGCACCCAACGAAAGAAGGATGAATGTAAGCCTAAGAAAAAGGACGAATGCAAAGATGGTAAGGATAAAGCCCCCAAATGTGTTACTAAACCCATGCATGTACGACGTGATGGAATGTGCGATGATAAGGTGATCAAACCAAAGAAGGATTCGGCGTGTAAGTCCTCCAAGGATAAATGCAAACCACCGGAAAAGAAGGACACATGCAAGAAACCAAGCAAAGATTCATGCAAAAAGAAGGCAAGTAAAGGTTCATGCAAAAAGACGGCTAGTAAAGATACTTGTAAAAAGAAAACTGCCAAAAGTGTTTGCAAAAAGAAGCCAAGTCAAGGTTCGTGCAAGAAAACGAAGAGTAAGGACTCATGCAAGAAGAAATCCAGCAAGGATCATTGCAAAAAGAAGGAGACTAAAGATAAATGCAAGAAGAAAGCTACAGTTTGTACAGCTAAGAAGAAGAAACCAATCTGCAAACCGAAAAAGAAAAAGTGCGAATCCAAAAAGTCCAAGAAATCCATATGTTCTACAAGCAAGGATAAATGCAAGACAGCGCGCGTTTTCAAGATCGAAGAGTGTTGCGATAAGGATGAGATGCCGCAGTCTAAACCAATTTGCAAGTCGAAAACGAAGAAATGTAAATCAGCACCAACTGTTTGCACGAAGAAGAAGAGCAGTGGAAGTACGTGCGTGAAGAGTAAACCATCAAAGGCGTCTTGTGACCTCAAAAAGTCCAAATCGGAGCCGAAGAAATTCGATTGTGAAGCCCTGCGTTGCAAGAAGAAGACCCCGGCGAAGAAATGCAAGAAGGAGGTTTCGCCAGCGGATCGGCCCATTTGCAAAAAGAAGAGCGATAGTTGCAAACCCAAAAAGAGTCAATCTACATGCAAGACTAAAAAGCCCAAATGTGAACCGAAGAAAAAGAAGTCTACATGTGGGACTAAAAAGCCCAAATGTGAGCCGAAGAAAAAGAAGTCTACATGCGGGACCAAAAAGCCCAAATGTGAACCGAAAAAGAAGAAGTCCACATGTGAGACTAAAAAGCCCAAATGTGAGACTAAGAAGCCAAAATGCGAGACTAAGAAGCCAAAATGCGAGACAAAGAAACCCAAATGTGAGGCCAAAAAGAAGCCAGTTTGTAAAACAAAGAAACCAAAATGCGAACCGAAAAAGAAATCAACTTGCCGCACCAAGAAACCGAAAAAATGCGAAGTAAAGAAATCCAAGTCCACTTGCAAGCCGAAGAAGTCAAAATGCCAACCCAAGAAACCAAAGAGCACCACATCCTGCAAAAAGAGCACTTCCTCGCTGAAGAAATGTAAATCAAAGCAAAGTACAACAAGCACCTGCAAGAAAAGCAAGGGTCCTTTCACTGAGGACACTTGCAAATCGAAGGACACCAAGTGCGCACAAAAAGACGACATCTTCTCCATCGACAAGTGCAAATCAATGGACAACACCTGCGAGAAAAAGGAGAAGAAGTGCAGCTCCAAGAAACCAATTTGCGACAATAGCAAGAAAGGCAAAGGTGGACCAGGAACCGGTGGTGGAATGTGCTGCGCTGCAGGACCATCCAGCAATGTCCGCAACCTTTCCGACCAACCGACCCGTGAAGAGGACTGTTGCGAAGCCCCCAAGGACAGCGCAAAGGACGAGAAGTGCGCGGAAGAACGCCGTAAGAAGGTCGGCGAATGCTGTCCCTCATCGAAGGACGACGACAAGAAGAACAAGAAGAAGGAGTTCGAGACAGCGATCTGCGGTAAGCAGATGAGCGGCGATTGGTGCGACAAATGTTCGGCCGCTTCCGACGAGTCTTTTGCACTCGCCTTCTGCGAGAAGTTCGCCGCAGATGACGACGATGATGAGCCAAAGAGTAAATTAAAACCAACCCACAACCCGTTGTTTCACTTCTAATCCATCTAATGATTATTGCGCAGGCGAAAAGGACAAGCTGAGTCAAGCGGCCGAGGAGGACATTTTCGAAGACCTGGATGTACTGGACAACGACCGAAAGTTCAAGGCGCAGTTGAAGGAGTATTATGGCGATTGCTATGGAAACCATCAGTATTTCCTCTACAAGCCGTTTGCCTTCTACGACATGTTTCTGCATCTCCAGGAAAAACGTGGAGATGAACCGCATTCAGCGCTTGTTAACGACAAGGATAAAGATGCTGAAGATGATCATGATAAGGTGTATAAATGCGAAGAAGAAAAAGGCGGCAGAAGAAACAAGAAGTATCTTGATGACGATGATGATGAAGATCATTTTGAAGAATGCGAACGTAAATGCCGGGATGATTGTTGTATGACTTTTGAGGGCCGTGTCAAGGATCGAGAATGCAGTGCGCATTAATGGGCCAATATTTATGAAATCAAACTTTGAAGATTATTTCGAACAAATACGTTTTGGCTGTAAATCAAACACCCAAAATACTTGCGTGTATGTACCAAATCCAAGTTTAAATTACCGCAATATAATAAATAAATACAAAGCATTAATAAATGTGTTTTGATTTGTTCAAATACTAGCTCTTAAGTGTTCTTAGAATTAATTTATTTTCTTCATAATCTTTCATATCAATTTCATTTTTTACATCATAGTTATTTGATTGATTGGTTTGATAAAAGTCGCAAAATTGAGACAGAGAGAATTAATTCATTGAGTGGTTACTTATTACAAAGTACATTCATCAAAAGAGCAACAAGAAATAAAAAAATATATGTTTACATTCCTCTCTCTCCGATGTACGTTCAAGATTCGAGTGGTGTATGCAAGTTACTGATTGCACAAAGACGAATATCATTTGCATATAATAAATCCTATAAACGTGTCAATACAAATTTCTAGTAAAAAATATGTGAGACAAATTATTCAATACAATTTTCAATAGAAACATGAGAGCATAACAACAATATAAGACGTTGAACTTCAGTTGTATACAATTAGTCTCGTTTGCCAATTAAGTTGAGTAATAAATTGGTTGCTTTATCAGTTGGTTTCTTTGTTTCAGAGTTGCCTAACTTAATTATAATATATTATTCGATATAATCTCGCGTTTTTAAACTTAAATATATTTACTTTGTATAGTATTAGTTTTCAGTACGGAAACTGTGTCGCCATTTTATGCTTTTTCTTGTATTTTACAGGTATTTTCAGGCGTCGCTTGCTATCTACTGGATACTGGTTAAAAATAGATTTATGGCATTTCTTAAAGAACAGTGATGTAACAGTGTACAAATCAAATTGAGTCTTTCATGGTTAATTTTTGGTTCGCAGCAGACAGTGTATTGAAAATGTTTAGCAAGGTGTTAACGACTAAATATCTGAAAAAGTCCCTTGTTGAATTGTTGTCATGCATTAATTTCACACAAAGGGGAAATTAAGTTGAGAATTCGTCAAGGAAGCAAACTACAACATTAAAATGTGATATAAAAGTTATAAATGACTAGCGCCAATTCAAAATTGTCGATGATTCTTTTCTTTAGTCTCTCGCCATGCAATTTTGACTTTTTCTTTCTTCGCCGCAGTAATTTCATATTTGATGAGCAATTTCTTACCGAATAGTACAGTTATCAATGGATAATTTTCTGATTGGAACACCTCGTAAAACAGCGCAACGAAATCGGCTCGCAAGCAGTCTTCGCAGATATTCAAGTCAATTTAAGTCTTCCAATACTAATTTTGTTATCCCTATCATACAACACTTACAAATGATGATTATCAGGTGGTTCCCTAAGCGCTAATTTACGTTAGTTCCTCGCGTGTTCGTTCCGAAAACGAATCGCTCCCATTTCCAGTTCGATTTTACCGAATAAATATATAAAATTATCACTTTTTACATGTAATTCCGTCTTGCCAAACAGCGCGCCGCTTCGACTGCTCTGCGTGCGCGCCTATCTGCATTATGTTAGCATGTAACAATAAACCTAGAACTAAAGATTCTCACTTTCTGTTAACGTGTACGCTCAACGTTCGGTCGCGCTGCATTCAAGTGAACAGCGGCAGGTTGTGAAAATGATAGCCGCGCTTGCCCTTCGCAGCCATATAGATGTAGACGACGTGATAAGCGCCCGGCACGAAGCAAATGAAGCCGGCAAACAAGAAGACGAAGCCCTGCAGCCCAGCAGCAGGATCAGCAAGTGCCAGTACACCCGTAGCCAGAAGACCAAGCCCTATGACCAGCAGGGTCGTCGCTGCGAGCACCATGCGCCAGTTCTCGCGCACTTTCGGATGCCGGAAGCACGAGCGCGACAGGTTCTCCTGCGACGATGAGTCGTAGCAGTCTTGTATCAATGAATCTGAATCCCTTGAGGCTTCATTCACCAGTTTGTAACTACTGGAAACAAATGGGGCAATGAAAAAGGTAAACACCGGATTGTTTCGACCTTACCGTACGTCTATCTTCACCGAGGTGCAATCGGGGCTGCCGCCAACCGGGGTCCGCTGCGTTGTGGCCCCATACACTTTGATTGCCTCGTCAGTCTCTTCCTCAAATGCATCGTCGATGGAGAAGCGCTTCGGCCGATTGCCGTTCATTGAACCGAAGTTGTTCATCGCGTCGCGAATTGCGCTTCAAATCAATGTATCGCCGTCCTGATTGTCGGATTCCTTAAATGTATGATGCATTGAAATTACCAATGGTGTCCAATGCTGACTTTCGGCGTCCTCCAACTTCCGCTAATACTGGCCCGTTGATACCGAGAGAGCTGAAACACTAAGCTGCCACCGCTGTTAGCTGATTTATTATTGTTTGTGTTTGCTCTAGAATGTTGATAACGAGGCAATTGTGGAGATAAAAGCGACGATGAACACCACAACACAACAAGCAAAATGGACGGGATGGTGTTTTACGTCAAATTGGATTGGGGGAATTTATCTAATTAGGTTGGTACATTGCTTTCCAAGGTATCGGAAACTAAATTTAAAATGCTAAATCTCTAGAGATCAAAGAGAGAGAGAATCCAAAAAGATTGTAATTTAATTTAATGCATTTACTAATCCGTTAATTAATTTTAAATAAATTATTTAAAGATAATTAATTCTAATAAGAAAATCATGAAAATTTCGTGGAGGGAATAATGACTTTACTCCCGCTACACATTTGAATGTTGGCATCACTGAAGTTGTCAGCTGATTTATGCTCGTTTCTGTCATTGGGCCGGACATCGCAGACGACATCGCAGAAAGTTGTCAAAATGGGAGACGTGTCACATAACTTTTACAATATTTAGCGTTGTGTTGGATGAAAACCTAGAGTAACTTTTAATTAGTCGTAGCGGTAAACAATTAGCGAACAGTTTCGCATCAGTTGCGTTCATCATTAGGCGATAAGTGCTAAAACATTTGTGTTCCACTACGGCCGTGGTAGGTGTCCTTCAATGCAGTAGGAATCGCAATTTGCGTTTGGTGGTGATCTATAGTTATTGATAGCAGAAAATCGTAGCGAGTGCAGCGAGTGTCACGTTCCTCGCGCAGAAATGGGCGACCCCGCGTTGGTACCGCCGGCGCCGAACGCCAACAGCACGACGACGACGACGTCCACGACGACCGTCGGCCGGCAGCTGAGCGGGCAGGGCGAGCCCGACATGAAGGGATGGCTCTTCAAGTGGACGAACTACCTGAAGGGCTACCAGCGGCGGTGGTTCGTGCTCCAGAACGGCCTGCTCTCCTACTACAGGTCAGCCTCCACTAAACAAACGCAATTGTGCAGATTGCGACACGCAATAAACACGTACACACCACACATATGCGCGCACACATCCATCCCCGTCTGAGCCGGCAAACACTCTTTGCCATCCATCTCATCTGCTCATATCGAACCAAGCAAAGCACCAAAAACCAAATGCGAACAGTGTTATGAATGGTTGTATCGGACTTGTCTGTGCAGGGCTGAATTCAACGGTGGCGTTTCCACATTGTCCATCCGACGTAGGAGACGTTTCCGCAATGGGGGGTAAGTTTGACCAAAACAGAAAAACGAAGCGCCAGCAAACGAAAGCGAGCCGCTGCTGGTTCGATTGCAAGAGGCCCCTGCATAGATAAATTCGATTGATTGTCACTAATTACCACTCTACATCATCATTTATCACCTGTGCACCCTTGCATGCTTGTAGTATGGATTCTAATTGTGTTGTTCTTGCAGAAATCAGGCGGAGATGACGCACACCTGTCGAGGCAGCATCTCCTTGCATGGCGCAATCATCTACACAGTGGATGCGTGTACGTTCGTCGTCAGCAATGGAGGCACGCAGACGTTTCACATTCGCGCTGCCAGCGAGGTTGAGCGACAGTGCTGGGTGACGGCGTTGGAGCTAGCCAAGGCAAAAGCCATGTAAGTGTACACCTAGGTACACTGGAAATGAAATCATAGAATGCATTCATTGTCAGACGTACCATGGAGTCAGAGGATGATGACGATGAACAGGATTCCGGCTCGGGATCTCCCGAGGAATGGTCTAGCATAGTGCGAGAGTTGCAGGGGAAGCTGCAGGACTTGCAGACGTGTTCGGATCTGATTGCAAAACATGGAAGCGCCCTGCAGCGTGCGCTCAGTGAGTTGGAGAGCAACGTCGAGCAGAATTCGGATGAGACGAAATCCAAGGCAGTCAGTGAACGTGCCACACTGTTTCGAATCGCCAGCAATGCGATGATAAACGTATGTATGGGCTTCTAATCAAAATCATTGCATTAATTGGCTGGTCTGATAAAGAAATTCATTCAAACAACGCTTCTGGAAACTAAGATGTCGTTGTTTCGAAAAACAAATTTCATTGGTGGCGACCTCTTTGTTGTGTGACGAAATGCGAATTCAATGATCGCTGTTTGTTGGTATCGCAACCTTTGGCCGAATAATTTATGGGGACTATCTGGTTCGATTAGACGCACAAAAACTACACAATAGTAATAATAAATCAAGCTTTTTGCGCGAAACAATGGTCGCATGCTCGTCACCTGCCTTGCATTAGTCAACATTTGCTAGAAACATTATCAGATTTCGCGAGTCACAAGTTTACTCGCTTGTTCAGATTATTATGCGCGTTTCCAATTGTTTAGACGTCCGAACGTCGAGGGCCAGTTGGATGATACGCGAACATTTCGTCATTGCTCGTCGCGTTTTTATCGCATTCGTGTTTCCAGTTGTTGTTGCTCGAGCCGAATGTTTGTTCACATGCAACCGGACTGAGCGTGTGTTGAATTAATTTCGTTACCACATTCATTGAGGCATCGCGCTAGTGAGTACTTCATCATTCTAATCGTGCACCGTATTGCTATTATGCGGTTATTAAACATTCGTACTTCGTTTGCAATTGCAATTAACTGATATCGCGTGTTCCATTCGAGCATTCCATTGGACTTTGTAGTAAATACGCCCCTTTAATTCATCAGCCGCCACGTCAATGCAATTTTATTGTATGTTTTGCGTGCAAATTGAACATTTGTTGTGCATGTTTTAGGCGTGCACCGATTATTTGAGCGTTGCACAAGCACACGGCCATAAGTGGACGCGCCTCTTGCAGCACGAACGCGAACAACGACAGCGCCTACAAGAAATGGTGGAGACGCTCGCGCAACAGCATTCGAAGCTGGAGCAGGCTGCGTGTGCCAATGCCAATGCCAATAATCGTAATACAAGTAAGTTTTTCGCATCAATTTTCCTTGAAAACGCATCAAAATGTCGAGCTGTTGGTTTGGTTGCCTACCTAACAGATGACGCCATTTTGTTGACGTTTGTGCTGCTTGTCAATTTTCGGCCTTCTCATACCATTCAAAATTGAACCGTGTAAATCAATCGACATCAATTAATTGTGCATTGTTCCAATCGTGCCCCTCGACGTCCACGTCCTAAAACTGTGTGCGAATTACATACGTGAATAACAATTGCTGTAACCAGCCTGTGGAGCTGGATCGCGACGTCAGCTGCACTTGCGTGGCTGTCGCTTGCGTCCATTCTCTTGCTTCTCGAAGTCCACGACGATACCACCTGCGATCCCACGCACTCGAAGCTAAAAGGTTTGCCGCGCGCCGTTCCCCTCACACGCCGCAATAGGCATCCATCCTCTGAAGGCATCCTATCGAATGTCCCGACCGAAGAGTCCTCCAAACTAGACGCTCCAAAATCCAAGGAAAAGCCTCAAACTGCGCGTCGCTTGCAACCGAACGAGGTGATCTTTGAGGTCTACGAGACTGATATCGCAACCGAGAATACCACCCTCATACATCGATATCGCGCGATCCAAAACGCTAATGGCTTGCTTATATTGGTGGTGAAAAACAAGGATAACGACTCGACAAAAGCGAAGGCTTTCCAATTACGCTCAGTGTCTGAGTTACGACCGGCAGCAACCTCTCCGACTCCCGGCGTTTCGGCGCAAAGATCTGATCGAGCTGTACAAACCCAGCGGACGCCCGTCAAGGAAGAACACATCCAAAAAGACTTCGTTTACTCATCGAGCGAACTATCGCTGCTACAATCTGCGTTTGCTGTTGCAGATCCGGTGAGCGCGAGCGAAGAGGACGAGGAGGAGAACGAATTCTACGATGCGGAAGCGGACGGTGTGAGTCTAAGCCAAGAGCGGTTCACATTGAGCATTCCGACCGGTGGGCCCGGTCATCCGCGCCGTAACAGCTCGGATAGTTCATCCGAGACTGATGATACGACACATGAAACACAACAGGTACGTTGATAACCACCCAATCTACATATTCCTTCACTTTACTTACTTTCTGTTCCTTATCTGCAGGTGGTAGTTAGAACGGCAAATCTGAGTAACACAAAACATGCGAGCGAACGTCTGGAGACGGCGCTGCAGACGTCTCCAAATGCCAAACGCAACGGCCGCGTCCGCCGCGTGCGTGTGCCCGACAAGCCGAACTACCCGCTCAATCTGTGGAGCATCATGAAGAACTGCATCGGCAAGGACTTATCCAAGATTCCCATGCCAGTGAACTTCAGCGAACCGCTATCGATGCTGCAACGACTCACCGAAGACTTCGAGTACGCTGATATCTTAGATACGGCCGCCGAAATCACCGACCCCTGCGAACAACTGGCCTACGTCGCTGCATTCACCATCTCGTCGTACTCAACCACCAGCACGCGATGCGGCAAACCATTTAATCCACTTTTAGGTACGTTATTTGAAATGCAATCTTGATTGTACTTAATGTTTTCTAATTCCAGGTGAAACATACGAATGCGATCGCACTGATGATTTGGGCTGGCGTCTCATCTCCGAGCAGGTCTCGCATCATCCACCCATGGTAGCACAGCATTGCGAAGGACGCGGCTGGACCTGCTGGCAGGAATTCACCATGACCTCGAAGTTCCGTGGCAAATATCTCCAAGTGGTGCCGCTTGGAACAGCCACCGTTGAGTTCGCAAATGGGAATCGCTATTCATGGCGGAAAGTTACCACTACCGTTCATAACATCATCGTTGGAAAGTTATGGGTCGATCAACATGGTGATTATAATTTTGTTTTTCAATTTTCAAATTTCAAACTTGAATTGCTCGGTAGCGCCCTCAGCGGCCGACTTCATAATCAAAGTTTTGCAGCGCCCTCTGGGCAATGCAATTTCGCGACTTTGTTGTTGTTTATGATTTAATCAATTTCTGCTTTTTAAAATAGGTGATATGGAAATAACCGGCAAAGGAAAAGCCGCGGGCATAAAATGCCATTTGAAGTACATTCCCTATTCGTACTTCAGCAAAGAGACGCAGCGGCGAGTCAAAGGCGCCGTGATGGACGAATACGATAAAGCGCACTGGATCATCAACGGAACGTGGGATAAAAGCGTCGAGATCGCCCCAGTTATCAATCAGGAACCGGGCGGCGGACCTACGTTCAAACAGGACGCGAAGAGCAGCACCACCGTGTACGATACAGGCCCAGCAAAGCTGGCCTGGCAGCGGTTGATGCCCCCGAAAGATTGCGATAAGTGCTATCATTTCACGGTGCTTGCTGCGCAACTCAACGAGATGGAGGATGATGTTGCACCTACCGATAGCCGGTAAGCATTCCTTTTTATCCCCTTTTCGACTGGTAATTCATGATTTATAATTGTTTAGTCGCCGACCTGATCAGCGCCTGATGGAAAACCAGCAGTGGGATGAAGCGAACGCGGAGAAGCTGCGTCTGGAGGAAAAGCAACGTGCCGTCCGTCGTCAACGTGAGCGAGAAGCCGAAGAGGCGGCCAAGGAGGGCCGACCGTATACGCCCTACGAACCGATTTGGTTCAAGCAAATGAAGGACGAGAACGACTGCATCGTTCATGTATACTTGAACAACTATTGGCAAGCGAAGCAGAAGCAAGATTGGAGCAAATGTCCCGATATATTCTAATAGTAAAGCTAAAACGTTAATCACTATCCTAGGCACGGCCCCCGCCCCATTATTCATTTACAATTTGCAGTCAGCCTTTCAGCGCAGCGTCACACGTTCTATTCCCGCCGATGCGTGAAAACAGTCCATACTTTTAGCCGAACAAAACCAATTACGTAAACTTACAGATATGACGGTCGTGGTGGTAGCACCGACAGCGATTCGATTGCTTCTGTTGAAACCATTTTATTGCCTAGAGCTGACTAGTTGTTTTCCACGCTCAATCCTACAAACTGTTGCGCGATCGTAATTTAACTCCTGACGAGTGACTTGTTAATCATCCTAGAGTGGTCTTAGGCGAATTGTTAGTGCGATTTTAGGCGAGGCGTTCGAGCGCGGGGATTGTTTCAAACAACACATCATGAGCATGAAGACCCCGCAAAACTGCATTGCAAACTTTAGACTAGGTTTTTAACTCTTGCGTACTTTGCGAAGCAAAGAGGAGCAAAACGTTGATGAGAAGGAATGAACTTATTGTATAAGCCCATTGTTTACTAATAAATACGAATGCGAACGAAGAGAAACACGAAGCTGAACATAACGTTGTTGTAAATATTGTAATAATTATATAAAAAGTATGGCTGATATTTACTAATTATGTCTATTTATTGAGATTAAATAACCGCATTTGAGTTTAGTTTTACGACTCGTTGGCGTTCATTATTGATCATTCTGCATTCAAGCGTGTTGTTACACATCAATATTTGATTGAAACGGTTGTTTATTCTAGTTTTCAATAGCATTTTGATCGACAGTGTGCCATGACTATGACAGTTGCGCGTTTGATTTGGCTGTCAAACAAAAAAATTTCAGTGTCTATCTTGGCGTTATTGTGTTTGTGAGATCAATCGGATCAGACGTGGTCTGTAGCCACATTCACTCAGCATTTGATTTCCATTCGCGGCATACAATTCTATACATATTCTCACATATTATTTAAATCGCGCATTGCTTCCGTTTCGTATCAAGTGCAAGAGCGTGTCTGCGCATGCGCACAATGACTTGCGCGTCCGTCTATTGACATAACGCAGTGTTTCCGGTCGGCGATCAACAATAACCAATTGATACACATCGCCCGAGGAAATCGTCGAAGAAGAAGCCAACCAAGTGAAGAATCAATTGCCATATCGCATTCTCCAGCACTCACCAGCCGGTGACGAAGGTAAATTCATTACGAGTTTGATTGCAGCGCCAACCGGCCGATACGAACATACAAGCCGATACGAGCTAGGAGCATGATAGGAAGCGAAATGCATTTGAAAGCGGGTGTGCGTCAAACGTGATGATTGTTTAAATTGGAGGCGAGTGCCAAAGTGCGTCAGCGATCGTGACGAGCGTGAAAGATAAGGTGTGACGCTTTTTGCGAATACATGGCGAAACGGTAAAATGGCGTTAGCCAAGTTCTGAACCATTGTTTGCATTAGTTGACGGTTTGCCGCTACGAGATGTCGCTAGTTTCCATCTGCGTCAATTTTAATAAGTAATTGATGAATTTTTAAACGTCAACGCATTTGACGTCGCAGAAAGTGTTGAAACAAAAGATTGGGTGACAGAGGGCCGTTTGGCAGACGACAGCGGGTGTCAATCGAGCGAATAATCATCATTGAACAAACTCATGTTTTAGGTGGTCGGGCGCATTCAAATCGTGTACTTGACGCTGTGGGCAAGGTGGCGCTAGAGCAACTGGTTCGCTGCACCGCGCGAGCACGCTTCCTCTCTCTCTCCGGTCGGCGGAATCTGCGAAATCTGCAAGCGAGCGGCGCTGTGCTGGAAAAGCCGACCGACCGAGCGAGCACGTAGCACCCGAACAGCGCACGACCAACCGCACCGCATACGATTTGCCCACAACGACGAGCCGAACGCCACTGCTGGACGACCGACTGCGACTTCGCATCTGCGTTCTTCCATTCCATCGGCGTAGTTTTTTCGGGTACGCGAGCTGTGAGTACGTTGGCGCGTGGCCGCTGATTGCGTGTGTCACATTTCTCTGGGCTAATTTCTCGTGTGTGTTTTTGCCAGCGAGAGACTCGGGGCGGCGAAGCGAGAGCCGACTGGGACGGAGAGCGCCGGAACCCATTGCAGAGCCGCGACGCGCAAGGGACACATCGCGCCCGTTGCTGTTTTTTTCGTTCCTCCCCGGATTCGGCTGGTGTGTGTGCGCCGAGACGACGAGCGTGTTGCTGCTGCCGCTGCTGCCGCTGCTGCCCCGACGAAGACGACTTCCCTAGTGTGCATTGTCAGAGGGCCGAGACGCGCAAGAAGCACATCATCGCCAGCACACGATGTCGGAACGCGAGGACAACGTCTACAAGGCGAAGCTGGCTGAGCAGGCCGAGCGCTACGATGGTAAGTGTCCTCCTAGGCTGCTTTCTTCGGCGCGCCGAGAAAACATGCAGCGGCGTCGACGCCTGCCATTTTTATTTCGGCCTCCTCCATTCGGCCGTGTTTTCGCCGCATGCGGCCGCTGCTGCTGGTGTTGCTGGTGGCAGCCGTCTCAAGGATGATGGCGTGCGAAATGCCGCGCCGACATTTGCCATGCACGCATCATTATCAATAGGCGAGGACCCTTTCCGTCCGCGGATGACGACGAGTTCCGTTCGGGACATATGCGTGCCTGGTGGTGCGCGTGTGTGCGCCAGCTACCTGTGTCGGGAGGGACGTACGAACGCCCGCGCGCGCCCATGTGTGCGTGCAAATTGCATTTCTATGAGGCATACGACTCGGCGATAACTCGCCTATGGGCTGAGCGTGTGTGCGAGCGTCGTCGTCGGCATCGATCGATAAAGTTGCCGGCCGCGCAGCCGGTATGAGTTAATCGGGTGTATGGATATGGGGAATGGATGGTGATGGCTCGGCCGAGTCTCCTCGTCGGACGTGCATTTGGGCGCGCGCGGCTGCGTTGCGCCGTACGACGGGCCGCTCCTCTCGCTTCCACGCCGGTCGCGTTCAAGAAGCCCCGAGAAGAATGGCGCGCGCGCGCACCGCTTTGTGGGAATGCCACTACGGTGAATCATGAATTCACACATTGCCTGCGCCAGCATAGACGATTCGCACTCGCGCTAATCCATTGAAATTGTTCCACACTCCGGTTCGCAGCCCAACAATTGGCCCATCAGTGGTTTAGTTCCAGCACGATTATTAATTAGTCGTCTACATTGCTTATTACGCTTCCATCTTCGGCTTTTGCGGTCGGCCATTTTATTATTGCGCAGTTGCTATGACGACGGTAAACAAGTATCGCTTGTACGTTATCAAAATGTTAAATTTCTTGTTTTAGCTCAGTTCAAGCAAGTAATTTTCAGAAAAGCAAATTGCCTTTGTAGACGCTTCCGTAGAACTACAAAAAATTATTTTAGAGCAGTCATACTACTTGTTAAGATGGAATTTGCTTCAATTGCCGTTCGAATAGCTAAATTTTACAATGGCAATGTTGCCAAATCGCAGGTAAAAGTGCAATTTAAGAATAGCAAAGAAAATGCACATTTTAGAATAATCCCGTTTTTAAATAGCTATTCAGTCAGTGTTCCGGTTGAATACATTTGAACGCATGTCGTTGACGTGTGGGTTTTACGAACCTGGCGTGTCTAGCTTCCGGTTGAGGACATGATGGAATTTTCTGCTGTTATACGGCTGCATACATTTCGGTAGCGCGCAATGTGAATGTTGGCGAACACCTAAGAAAGCAATGCCTTTATACATTTCCTAACATGGTGCGCCCGTTTTTGTGTAATGAATGCGCGCGTGGGCGATAGAAATGACAAACGTATTGGGTGCACGTTGCAGAAATGGTTGAGGCCATGAAGAAGGTTGCCAAATTGGACGTGGAGCTAACGGTCGAGGAGCGCAACCTGCTGTCGGTGGCCTACAAGAATGTGATCGGCGCGCGACGCGCCTCGTGGCGCATCATCTCCAGTATAGAGCAGAAGGAGGAGAGCAAGGGCGCCGACGACAAATTGGAGATGATCCGCACGTACCGCAGCCAGGTGGAGAAGGAGCTGCGCGACATTTGCAGCGACATCCTCGACGTGCTGGACAAGCATCTGATTCCGGCCGCGTCCACCGGCGAATCAAAGGTATGCACACGCTCTCTGCTGCTGCAATGAAATGGTTGATATATGTTGCTTGTGTGCAGGTCTTCTATTACAAGATGAAGGGTGACTATCACCGCTACTTGGCCGAATTCGCGACGGGTAACGATCGCAAAGAGGCCGCCGAACATTCCCTAGTCGCGTACAAGGCCGCCAGCGACATCGCGATGACGGAGCTGCCGCCGACGCATCCCATCCGCCTGGGGCTGGCCCTCAACTTCTCCGTGTTCTACTATGAAATCCTCAACAGTCCAGATAGGGCGTGCCGCCTCGCGAAGGCCGCCTTCGACGACGCCATCGCCGAATTGGACACGCTCTCCGAGGAGAGCTACAAGGATAGCACGCTCATCATGCAGCTGCTCAGGGACAACTTGACGTTGTGGACGAGCGACATGCAAGGAGATGGTTTGTATTCTTTCATTCTATTACCAAGCATTAAAGAATAGTTTTTCAATCTGACTTCATCGAAAAACTATTTATTCACGGCGGTGTTGTTGCACTTCCGAATCATTTCCATTGCTTTTCTCCCCAGTTGCCATTCATATCATATTCATGTCGGAAGAGGGCACTTGATTAATGAGTGCATTTCTTGTAGGTGAAGCCGAAGCTAAGGAGCAGCTCCAAGACGTGGAGGACCAAGATGTGTCGTAACTTGTGCTAAATGAGGAAAACAATCTCTAAAGAAAAAGCAACAAAAAAATGTATGCAACCATCAAACAACAAAACAAAAATTTCAAAGTAACATTCGATAAACAAAAACCAAAATGAAATCATTTGAAAGGAAAGCACAAAAAAATGAAACTTAAAAACTTGTATTTAATAATCTGTAATAATAATTGATAAGGAACTAGGAGGAGAGGGTCACCCACTTCTAAGACGTCGTCGTCGTCCCCCCTAACTACATCAACAAAACAAAATCACCGCGTTTCTTTGGTTTTGTTTTCGGATGATAACCAAATGATACAATTTTCACACAACACAACACATACTACGTATACTTGCATCAGCTCTCTCCCTCTTGCAAATGTGTAAAAGAAAATCAATCCTGCGACCCCATATGTCAGCAAATTCTCTCGATGCTGTCTCGAACTGCTGGTAACCGCAAATGTACAACAAGTCATTTATTTCGAAAACGGTCAACTCACCCACATTCGTCATAGCAGAGAAAGAATCATCATTGCGTGGAAAACATCAATCAAGTATTCTTTTTTTTATTATGATATCCAGTTGGAAACTATTTGTTATGTCTAATTAAAATTATTAAGTCAGATATTGAATGCGATAATGGGAAACATTTTTCGATGTTGAACAAATTACAATTTTTGTAACAAACTACACCTAATAATAGTTAAGAAAACATGATGCAGGACTAGATGAATGCGAAATATAAACGCCAGGGGTGTATGTTTCGTCAAACATTCGCTTTGGCAAAAGTAGAAAATGCCCTCAATTGTTGAATAGTGCGCGTGTTAGCGATCAACACACGATAAGACTACGCCAACTTCTGGTTGTTCTTAAAGTGTTGCCTCCTCCGAGCGTCCTCTATCATTTACCGACCCCTCAACGACCCTTTCAGGAATGCATTACGATTCCATCTTTCAATCCACCCCCGTCATGTCATATCTAAATGTCGAATGTTTGTCGAAATTGAACACAGATGCGAAAGAACTCAAATCGACCACCAACCAAGAATGCAGCTTGTGAATCTTACGTAAAAAGCAACAAAGCAAGTTACATTTATAATGAGTGTTTCCACCAAACCATCTTATTTACAACCAAAACACAAACAAAATGAATGAAACAAAAATTAACTTATAGTACAGTACATACCTTACATACATATATAATTATATTAATTAATAATTATGAAGTGAATAATTAATATTCATTCAGAAAATGAAGCATACACATAATAATTACAGACAATCGGTTTTGTTAGGGGGCTTACAAGGGGGGCAGTCAGTCAGTATTGTGTCAATCAAATGTTGCAGAATGCGAAATGGCGGCTTTCCGTATTTTTGTACAATTGTTTACGCTTCTTTTTTGTAATTTGTTATTATGTAAATTAATTTCATTCCGACTTATAACTAACGTCTTCGAAACAACTTGTGAATGTCATTTTACTACTCTACTCTCATGTTACTTACCAAGCCAACTTATATAATTGATAGTGTCATATTATGTATGTAATTGTTTATACATATTTCTGTTAATTGAAATGCTGCATGTTCCTATCGGATAACGGCATGCGCAAGGCAGTCAACAAGCGCCGACTGCCGCGCACATGTGCTCTAACTTGAATACAAAAGTAACGTCTCATTAGTATTTGTTCGAAAGCAATACAATATCTAGCGAGAAATGCCACACTAATTGTGCGATATCGCCGTGATGATATCAACAATATGCACGCGACGGGAATTTAGGGCGAGTACTCCTAACAAACATTCACTCACCAAGATGTAAACTATTGCAAACACTACTATGGCTGGCATAAACAAATCATGTGTAAATGATAACGGCAGGCGGCAAGCAAACCTAGAAAGAAACCCAGACCAATATTTTATTTCACTCTAAGCTCTTGGACTACTTATCGTCACCGAAGAAGGCAAATTGTATATCAATATGATTCAATGGCGAAATTCAAAATCGAAACGACATTAACTTCAACGCATATTTGCATATTGCATTCATAAATTTACAATTTAGACAAGCGCATATTGCATTGTTATAAAACAACATATTAATAGTTATGGATAATCCGATTTCATTTCGTCAAATTCTATATTATTAACGCATAAGAAGGAAGTGAATACAACCAAAAGAATAACGGTTTTATTTGATTTTGATTGTGTGTATGGATGTATTAAGCTGTATAGATGGAATATACGAAAAACAATTGCTGTAATTATTATAAAAGTATTAAAAATTGTAAAAAAAAGTCATGTTATATGTCAATTTCAAAACGTGAAGTCGTTATAAATTTCATGTAACATTGGCTGCCTATCATTGAAGCTCTGCGTGCGTTCTCGTTGAAAGCGATTGCAAGAATTGCGTAGGTAATGCCTTAAATGAAGAATTAACAATTTAATTCGTAAGCACGACCATTAGAACTCCAAGATAATGGGAATGGTCACACAACGATGAGCACATTAAACATGAATCATTTGAGTTAATTGTACGCAACGGCAAGCACGCTCACTGTACCATCTCGCTGCAAACCACGAATCGCTCCAGAACGCAGGCAATTTCAGAAGACGTATGGCATATTTACATAATAATTACTCATTTACTGTTCATTTGAGTTTAATTTCTAATCAACGTGCAATTGCGGGCGTAGGCAACCAGCCGAACGCGTTCTAACACCTGTAAATCATCGCGCCGCGAAGCGTCATATGCAGTGCGCGAGTCGCGTGATATTCGCGGAGCGATTGTAGTGGTTCGCGTTGTGCGGTGTGAGCTGCGGCTTAGACGAGAAGAGAAAGTGGCATAAACGATGCGGTTGCGAATTCAGCTAGTGTGAAGCGTGCAAAGCAGTGCAAAGATCGCGAAGGCTGCGGCGGTAAGTGTGCGAGCGTGCACTCGAAAACGCAGCGGAGCGTTGAGAGAGCCTTCCAGCGGCTGGGGATTGTGGGGCGAATGCTTGGCGCAAGCACCGCGAAGACGACGTCGACGAAGGCGAAGAAAAGAGATGCAATAGGAGAGCTGTCGGTGAGTGCTTGTGCTTCTGTGGTCCGGTGGGCAAACAAAATGGCCGCCGCGTTCGACAACAAGCGCAAGAACGAGGCGCTAAGAGCGAATTAAAACGGATGCATCGTGCGGAAAACGGCAAGGAATACGAAGTGCGCTACGAACGGCATTGTGCTCATTCAGGAATCGGGTTGTCAATGCGGCTGCCCGCGCTGGAGAGGCCGATCGAATCGAAGCTAAACAAAAGACAGCTGAAAAACAATAGCTCTGCTGGAAGAGTTAATTACTGGAGTTGTCATGTCGCAATTATTATAACAATGACATCGTTAGGATAGATAGGAAATTGCTGTCCCTGTAAGTTTCAGATGTCTCGTTTTCACAATTTCGCTAAATTCGCTGCTGTTTATTTTGTAGGTGAATTTCATCCTGATAAGATGGCTGAACCTCAAACAGTCGAATACCAATGGGCCTACAGCATCATGGACTCTTCAAGAGTCTCCACCTTCCTCATCTCAATGCTGCTGATTGTGTATGGATCCTTCAGGAGCCTGAACATGGAGCAGGAAGCTAGGGATAGGGCAAATGGCAGCAGCACCAATCTCCTCCTGAATCCCAATGCACAATCTCCACAAGACAATAATGTGCAAACCCTGGATGCTGTGCAAGCCTTGTGTCTGCCATTGGGTGCCAGCATATCCCTGCTGGTGATGTTCTTCTTCTTTGATTCCATGCAAATGTTGTTTGCCATTTGCACAGCAAGTAAGTTGATGATATCATTTGCATTCCATAACACAAATGCTTGTGTATTTTTTAGTAATTGCAACTGTTGCTTTGGCATTCCTGCTTCTACCAATGTGTCAATACATAATTCGCCCATGTTCAGACGGCAACAAAATCTCGTTTGGCATTTGCGGCCGGTTCACCGGAGCCGAATTGTTATCATTTTCATTATCTGTATTTATTGTTTGCATATGGGTGCTCACAGGTGAGTGAATCATTGAGTGCACTATGTAATCTGAGTATAATTGTTCTGTAAATGTGGCTCAGGTCATTGGTTACTCATGGATGCAATGGGAATGGGTTTATGTGTGGCGTTCATTGCCTTCGTCCGGCTGCCCAGCCTGAAGGTTTCCACGCTGTTGCTCACTGGCTTGCTGATTTACGATGTCTTCTGGGTGTTCTTCTCCTCGTACATCTTCAGCACGAACGTGATGGTGAAGGTGGCGACCAGGCCGGCTGATAATCCGGTAGGCATCGTGGCACGCAAATTGCATCTTGGCGGCGTCGCCAAGGAGGCTCCCAAGTTGAGTCTTCCAGGGAAACTCGTCTTTCCCAGCATGCACAATTCCGGTCACTTCAGTATGCTAGGTAATTGTCTAATCAATGAACTCACTGGGTGATTAAGGTTGTTTCAATGGTTTTATTTTTAGGCTTGGGCGATATTGTGATGCCGGGCTTGCTTCTGTGCTTCGTTCTGCGATATGATGCCTACAAAAAATCGCAAGGGATCAGCGGATCGCGCCTTACATATTTCCATTGTTCGTTGCTCGGTTACTTCCTGGGTCTGCTGACTGCGACCGTCAGCTCAGAGGTGTTCAAGGCGGCACAACCGGCCCTTTTGTACTTGGTACCTTTCACCCTGCTACCATTGCTCACAATGGCGTATTTAAAGGTAACTCATCTCAAATATTCTGCCCCTAAACGCAATCTGCGACGTTTTCTTGGCAAACAGATTCATGCTTGTGCAATCTTTTAGGGAGACCTACGGAGAATGTGGTCAGAACCCTTCAAATCGCTCGGTTCGACGAAACATCTCGAAGTGTGATAAACCCCAAACAAGAGACGCTTAAACAAAGGTAACGAAACACAACGCGAGGAACTCTTGTATCGAACGAGTGTCGTTCGGAAACGAATTCAAACCAAAACCGAAGGCGACTCGACCGTGTTTCCCAAGCGGAGTGGTCGGATCACGCATAACGTAAGGGAACATGCTTAACTTAGGCATTGAAAGCTTTAAACCAACGAGGACCGCCTTAAAGTGATAAACATAACACTCAATACATGTTTCGAAAGACGCGCTGAAATCATAATCGATGAATGTATCGTGATGAAATCTTGATGCACAAAATAATTGCCAATTATTCTCGTAACATCGGTGTGTGTGTGTGCGTGTATAGTGCTACATTTTGTTTTGACGCTGTTATTTATTTCACTACTCATCTTAACATATGGTTCACAATCGACAACATCAGGCGTCTCTACCAATCATCACCATATAAGATATCAAAGTCATGCTGATTTATTATCACTCATCATCTGTACATGACACATGCGATCACATTATCAACTCTTTGACAAATAATGAACATGTAGTATTTTCACCTCAAGGTGGAATATTAAACGCTAAGGTTAAACGTTATGAAGTGCTCGTGGCAGAAGCGCCGATGAAATTTATTTACGTAATTATTATACCGTAGTCTCGCTGGAGTTATGTCTCGTTTCTGGCGAAATGGCAGAGAATTTTAACCGTGCAGATAACAGTCACTGACATACATCCACGAATATGATGAATTCAATAATTACATAAATAAACTTTATAAATAATGCTAAACGTAAAGACTTCTATCACGAAACTACTGAATTGGTTAAGCCTAATTGTGATATGCATCTTTCCTTTCTTATGTTCAACTTTTATGTGTTGTTATCCTACTCTTAAGTTACAGCAAGCTACTAGCCACCCACACAGTCCATGACGAAACTAGATTGTAATTGATTTTTGCAACAATCACATCTTTTTGTGTAGATTATGTAAAATTATTGCAAGTATTGTGAATATTTCATGGGCAATGAGTTCAAAACAATTGCAATGGTCGACATTCAACCAAGAATGAATCAAGATTAGACTAAACGATCGATACAAAAAAGATTAAGTAAATTAATTGTTAGGTTATTATAATTGCAATATATACGTATATATATTATATAATTCGTTTAAAAGTGCATTGCTGCGAACAAGAAATTAGCAATCGAAGGTGCGAGAGAAATATAATTGTAAAAAGAAGTGAATTATGTAAGAAATTTTATTGTCAGTCGTACGTAATTTGTTTGACTATCTAGAAAAGAACATAAGTGAACATTTGATTGTGATTGATTTGTTCATTTAGAAGAAACGGAAATTTGAAGTAATTTTAAGTTTTACTTTTAACATTTTTAGTAAAATTTATTAGTACAGAAAAAACTCAGTTTCCACCCACGAAAATTGAAAATAAAATACAAAGTCTACGTGTTATTTATACTAAAATTCAGACAGAGTTTGATTCATTTGCTGATTTTAAAATTGTAATTGATTTTCGTCGGTTTGTGAGTTTTGACAGCGATGCTGTAAGCATAGACTACTGTAGGTGGCATTGTGAATATGTTGTCTGTAACACCAGCAAGTGGTATTAACAATTTGTTATTGTTTGTACAATGTATGTATTCTTGTTGTGGACTATTCATCTATTGCTGGAATCCACTAGATGTTCACAATGCAGCATTGGATACAATGGAACCATCGTCAAATGCTGCAGGAACTTCAAGCAAGAAAGGACTTATTGAAATCTAATTCACAAGGTATTCTACAAACAATTTTTCCAGTAGTTCTTTGGTCTATCTTTATTTTTACTGTTACAGAATCTTCTACTATTATGGAGATTCACTACATGTTCAAGGGACTTCATACAGCAAAGGGTACAATGAAACCATCTCTACAAACTGGAGGAACACAGCACATGGAAATCTCAACAGCAAGGTATGGTACAAAGATTATCTCATTATTTATCTAACAATATAGTATACTTTACTATGTTGGGACTTCACTGCATGTTCATGAAAGTTAGCAATGTACATATTCCAAAATGGTGAGAGATTTTGTTCAAGATTTTATGATATTGTATGAACATGATAATATTGGAATATTTCATGATAAAATATGCCGTAATATATTTTTAGACAAAATAATTTAATGACACTGGCTTATATTGCTAATATGATTTACAAATTTAGAATATTAAGATCGTGGGCAGCTGAATAGAGTCAGTCCTTGAACAAAACCCATGAGAAAAAAATTACTCAAGTCTTAAAAACAAATCAAATTGAATTCTTATGACTTTTTTGCTATTCTACGAGTTATTATTGCTTATTAATTGTGAATTATCTACAAAATTATTTAATTTAGAATATTTTTTATCAGAATATAATGAGATAGTAGCGACACCTCGTATCCAGTAGCTAAACTACACTTGCGGGAGTAAAGTCGCACTTTATTCCCTCCATGAAAAACGCTCCTTTGCGTTTGTTTGATACTCGATAATACTCGATGTTGCTCGATGATTTCAATGGTGGGAGAATTTGGTTCTTGTTGGAGTAAGATCAAGGTCGCCATTGTTAATGCGGGCAGAGATGCGGGCTCCCATCGCTCCCATCTGTAAACGTCTATGCCTTAAGTGCAATTACTGGTAAATTAATATTTTATAATAGATCATATTATTGAATTATATATTATTGCAGTCTTCACTACATGTTTGAGGAACTTGAAATACTGATCTTCACTTGTGCTGTGTGTTTGCATGGTAAACATTAAATGAATATGATGTGAGTAATGACTGCTGGTGTTTAAGATATTGTATGAACAATTTATTCTATTTTATATGTGTTTTCTATATGATATACACATGATAGTCAAATTTGAGCAACATAGGAAATTTAGTGTAGAATTCCATGTAATGTGCGTAATGCATGCAGGTATTGAATATAAACAATTTATTACTGTAATTAATAAATTGTGTATATGGCTGGTGTTGCCAATGCATTGGAGATACTTTAGGTACCATTGTACACTTTGCTGCAGTTATCAAAGTATTTAGTAATTAATTTATGTGCAGTCAAATATGTGAACACATATCATAATATTGCTATTTTTGCAGAATTTGCAAGTATGGTTAGAGTTGCAATTACATGATGGAGGTTCTGTTTGACATGTTGGACATTTTGCTGCAGGCTTTAAGGTATTTTGTAAACAGTTTATTCTTGTACAGTCAATATGTAAACACATGTCTTAATATTTTTATATTTGCAGAATTTGTGAGTATGGTTAGTGTCACAATAGCATGATGGAGGTTCTGTTGGAGGCGTTGGACTTTTTGCTGCAGGCTTTAAGGTATTCTGTAAACAATTTATTCTTGTATAGTCAATATGTGAACACATGTGTTATTGTTTTTATTTTTGCAGGATTTGCGAGTATGGTTAGTGTCGCAATTGCATGATGGAGGTTTTGTAGGCGGCGTTGTACATTTTGCTTCAGTTTTTAAGGTATTTTGTAAATAATTTATTTTTGGACAGTCAATATGTGAACATATGTCTTATTATTTTTATTTTTGTATGTTCTGCTAGTATGGCTGTTGTCGCTATTGTATGATGGAGGTTCTTCAGGCGGCGTTGGACATTTTGCTGCAGTTTTTAGGGTATTTTGTAAATAGTTTATTCTTGTACAGTTAATATGTGAACATATGTCTTATTATTTTTATTTTTGTAGGTTCTGCGAGTCTGGCTGTTGTCGCTATTGTATGATGGGATTCTTCAGGCGGCGTTGAACATTTTGCTGCAGTTTTTAAGGTATTTTGTATATAGTTTATTCTTGTACAGTCAATATATGAACATATGTCTTATTATTTTTATTTTTGTAGGTTCTGCGGGTATGGCTGTTGTCGCTATTGTATGATGGAGGTTCTTCAGGCGGCGTTGGACATTTTGCTGCAGCTTTTAAGGTATTTTGTAAACAATTTATTCTTGTGTGTTCAATGTGTGAACACATGTGTTATTATTTTTATTATTGAACAACCTGCAAGTATGGATAGAGTGAGCATTGCTTGATGGAGGAACTTTAGGCAGCGTTAGACATTTTGCTGCAATAATTGAGCGCAGTTTTTCTTGTACGCACGTATTTGTATTGGATGAACGTGTTATTGCGAATGTAATTTACAATTTCGCAATTCATGATCGTCTAGTACTGATCGTGAAAGTCTGCAAATAGTGACGAGCAAACGTGACGAGAAAGATTGCATTGTATGTATTGGGAGTTGTACGAAACCGTGCAAAACCTGTAACCATTTATAGAAGTTTTAAACTGTCTTTAGTAGAACAGCTCGGTGGTCGAGCGGAGAAGTTCACTGCTTCTCAATCCGAAGTTCTGGGTTCGAATCCCAGCTCCGGAAAAAAGTAAAAGAAAGTTTTTAAGTCGAATATAAGTTGCTCGGTTCGGCTCGTAAATATTCGTTCGGCCGAAGAATATTCTAAGCCCAACGGGGCGCAAGAATAAAAATTGAAAAATATTCTAAGTCCGAAAA
>JARJDZ010007534.1:0-15467 GCA_030264555.1 Aleochara sp. GC000083
GTAGATTATATTATAAGTGTGAGAAATGCAAAATTATAAATGAGTGAAAGATTTGAATCACGAGTGCGATAGCACGAGTGATACACAAATTTCACGAGTTTATTATAGCATTTCGCATACGTGTAATATACGACATTTTATCTTACTGGAGAAAAGTTGATACAATGTTCCAAGAAGCAACAAAATCCAAAATTACTTACACAATTTTTGATATGACATTTCAAATGTCACAATTAAATCGTCAGAATTTCGTTTGAGCAGGCATATTTTGATTATTTTTGCAAACCTTAAAATCTTGATACCTTAGCAAAAATGGCACTTTATTATGTAAGATGTCATTCATTTTTCTCACTTGTAGAAAAAAAAGGTATTCATTTTTTCCACTTGTAGAAAAATGTACGTCACTGATTTGACAAGTTAAAAATATTCAATTTTTGTCACGTAAAACACGCATAGAAAATGCAACATTATACGCTCCAGTAAGATAAAGGGATTTTTGTATGATAGAAAATAATTAAAACATCAAGCAAATACTTCTTGAAAAATATTGCATTAAAAAATACAATTGAAACAAGTTGAAATTTGTAATTACTCACGCCATTGAACTTTATCATTCACTCCTAACCTTCTACGTAACCATGAAACTTATAAATAATTAGCGCAATCAATTAACATGCGCAGGTGAAAATCACCAATGCTGGAATGAAACTATCCGCCCACGACAGTCAAGTAACTTGCCTGATTTTCCCAACATTTTATGTCCCTTCTTCGTTTACCAGCTTCGTACACCGAAGAAGAAAAGTCCAACAACAACATTGCGTAATTGTTTCCTCCTCTTCGCGCCGTAAATTCCCTGATGGGAACTAATTGCAACGCGTTCGTTGGGATGGACGTTTGTAAATTGTGCGAACACCTTTCTAGCTCGCTCAAACTTTGTTGCAATTTGGGCGAGAGCATTTTTCACCTTTATCGGCTCATTACACATTGAAGATTGATTCGTGCCAGCCAACTTTTCTTCTTTAATCGACCTCATTGGTTCATTCTTCATCCAGAGTATATCCACTTTGTACAAGAACACATATTAATTTTCGTTCGGAAATTATTTTTCTGGGTTCTTTAAAATATATCAACTTTTTGACGTTAGAACATTAAGATGGGATATAAATATCTTAAGAAAAGTTTAAAAATTTTTGGAGTTTTTGAATCTTCAGTTCGAATGTTAAAAAATACTTGGAAAATATTAGAAAAATTGTTTAATAACATCACTGTACGCAACACAATAAACACATTTTAAAAACAAATTTTAAATCAACAATAAAAGCTAGATATAGATATAATTATTTTTGTTAATTACTAAATTAAATTTGGTTTTGAAAATTGTATCATAAAGCTGATGATTAGCTGAGCAAATGTGCGAAGAATTGCTTATATTTATATTGATAAACAATTATTTCATTGTAATTCAAAACAAATAGGTAAATAAAGAGTCGAGGATTAATTCTGATAAAAACGAAAATTTAATGGAATAAACAAGCGCTAAATTATATTCAATTAATTGTCACTTACAGATATTCACTTTTGATGTCAATTTCGGATGAATTTACAACGAATAAGTTCAATCTGAATTTAATTGATAATTTGTGGTTTTACGTTAATTAGAATTATTTGGCCATCATCAACATTCAGAATGAGATATAACAAATTAAAATTCGATTTGGAAAGTGTGTTTGTATAAAAACTTTTAAAAAGTTTATCTACTCTGATATCAACGATACTTTATAATTATATTTATATAATTTAAAAGTCAATTAAATGTATTTTCATGATTTTCATGAAGAGTTAAATTAGTTTTTGTGTACCTATAACTGGAAACGTTTAATTTAACGTATTTATCTTTTGCATTTATTGCAAAATATTTGATTACAGAATTCTGTATTTTGCATTATTAAAAATGTATTTTTCGTAAATTTTTATTTTATATAGATATCATATGTTTATTTACAACAATCTTTAATAACGAATAAAGTAACTTAAAAATAAATTATAATTAAGCAAGCAGCAAACTTTCAATTGTAATTTTCAATTGGATTATCCAAAATTTTTAGCTTCTTATTATGAGGTCAAATATAAGTACTTTGTTAATTTTACAAATAATTATGCAAACTAATTTTAAAACCACACAACAAAGCAAATAACATGAAAACATAAGCCATATCAAAGAGTGCAATTAGATAATTAGGGTAAATATGTACCACTCGCGCGAAACAAGCGGAAATTTGCGAATGCGGGCAAAATAATAGTCCTGCGTGTATAATTACATTTCGGCAATACGGTTCGAAAAACCACTCGAATTTGCATGTGAATATTGTAATTAGAAACCGCATATATCGCAATCAATTTCAATACGCGCGCAACATTTAATGAAAACCAAAGAATAAACAAAATCGCGCCGAGGAGAATATGAACGCTCGCGGAAATTGCGTTATGCCAAACAAACAGGAATCGCACAAATTGCACGCAATTAACATCAACGTTTACGCGCCCGGCAATTTCATGAATATCGCCTAATTATAGTTTGTTCAGTTCAGTTCCGGTTTGGATGAATGGGATGGCGGATGCAGCGACGCGCCATCTCTCGGGATTGCAAATATTGCAACTTTAGATGATTTCCATTCGTTAGCAACGGCGGAGAAATTGCGCGCAAATTAATTCATTAGCTTTAAAATTGAAGTTTGCTGTTCCTCATCTTGCGACTTGTTGCTGGGCATTGGGCTGACAAATTAAATCCAGAGGGCGTTGGTGAATAACAACATGGCGGCTCTTCATCTTTTCGAATAATAGTTTAAAAAGTTCGATTGCATTTCTTGAATTGGACCTCTTTTTGAAATTCATTTGATACTTTCTTAATTTCACCTAAACTCTGAAATTATATTTCTTCCTTTCTCCAATTTAATTGATGTTTTATTAATTACAATGAAGGTTGGAAGATGGCGCCACATTTTCTCAAAAGTTGCCAATTTGCGAATCAAGCTTGATGATGACGTACGACCCTTGCAAATGCCACAATACATCAACCAACTAATCCAACACTGGCTGAAATTTCCGCCCACGACTGAGAAGAGTTAGTTGGCGCTATTTAGCCATCCGTGATGGGCGAACGTTGTCGCTAAGAAAATATGAAGAATGCGCGTGCGGTTGGCGAGGAATTTGCGCAAAAAGGTGGAAGCTACCTGCACACGCGAATGACCCACATAGTTAGAAGCGCATTCATTCGGCTTGGGGCAATGCTGGCAAAATTCCTCATTGGCCCAAGAAGAAGCAGGAGACGCAATTGCGTACTCACTGTTCGTTCTTCGCGATGAATTTGCTTCGCTTGAGTTTGTCCAGTTCCATCCTGCTCCGGAGAAATGGAATGCTCTTCGTCTGCATCCAGCTCGTAAATCTTTTTTGTTTACCGTTCACGCGCTCATTGTTTTCATTTCGTTCTTTGTACGCTTGGTCGAAAAATGAGGAAAGTGAGAGGATTATCTTGCATGAAGAGTTCATTTTTATTGCTCATCTTTCCATTAGAATAACGTTTTGCCCTTTTAAGGATTAATGCTTGTTACGGTACTTGACATGGAAGTTTATTTATGCTGAAATTTAAGGAGAATTGGAGGATGGTTTCTTCGGGTCTGAGGTAGTAAATAAAATTTTGTGGTTCATGAAATATTGGTTCGGTTTCGGACCATAAACACATTTATTTTTATTTTTATTGGAGTATTGTATTGTTGAATGAATACAAATACAAAAAAATTTGAAAAGTGATCTCTTTCAAATAAGAAATTAATTAACTGAAAATAAATCAACCAAAATTTCCTAGAAATATGAAGAAATGTAAATCAGATGTGTTAAATAAATTGAAAATTGAATTTAACTAATAGTTGCATTTAAACTCTTTGAATTTTATTAATACATCATATCATCAAAATATTTCAAAATATTTTTTATTTTAACTTTTACATTTTTAATTTTCAATTCTAAATGAATGAATATGACAAAAAATTATATGGTTCTCAAGGGATACTTTAAAATGTCCCATTAGGAAATTAAAAACTTAAAAAAGCAACCACATATCACATGATTAATCAATAAACAAGAAACTATTGAAAGCTTGAAGCATTTCTCGTTTGCCGTATTAGAATTTTTCATGATAAAACGGCAGCTCGCGTTCAAACATAATGTCAATTAGGAAAATTGATGATGTCTGAAAAACCGGACACGGAAACGAATTATTGAAGTGGCGAAACATGTGCAGGATAACAACAGGTGATTGCTAATGGCGCGTGGCTTGATTATCAATCGTCGACCGTTCGAATCGATATCGTCCGAAGAGAGTGGTGCTTAATTACATTTTGTTAATTGGATTGTTCATTCACTAAATTAGGTTATTTGTGGGTAGAGATAAAATCAAGCAAGATGGAAATATTTCGTATGTGACATTTTGTAAATTTATCAATAGTTTTTATAAAAATCGATAATGTATTGGATTTTTAAATGTGTATGAAATTAATTTTTAGTTTACTTTTTCTATTAGTAATTTTAAAAGTCTAAAACGCAATTGAGTTGAGTAAATTGTAATTAACGAGTTTCAAATGCAATTCAGATTTCTATATGTAATCGAGTTTGCAACAATTGTAATTCAGATTTGATAAATATAATTCTGAGAGCATAAGTTTAATTTCTAAAACGTTCAAATTAATTTCATCATTACATCATCATAATTATATCAAATGATATTTAAAAGATTTCAAATGACAATCAAATTAGTGCCACTTTTTGTTAAATAACATTAGAATATTGACATTTATTGTTCAGTTTATAACAACTTAAATCAATTTCAATGAAATCTGAATTATATGTAATGTTTTCTGACTTTCAAATGACAACTTCTGATTTACATTTCATGAATTGAAATACATTGAAATACAGTTTGAATTAAAAGTGTCTAGATTACAATTCAATATTTAAAATTTAATGTAAAAATATTCTTTTTCCTAAAACTTAATTGATTTTTTCTGAACTGAAAAAGATCTGAAAATACATCATCATTTAGTCTTGGGATTTCACAAATATAGTTTCTCATTAAGTGCTATATCGATGAATTGATCGTCTACCAAATTCGCTAGGCTATTTTTCCTGGATGCAATTATCCGTTTGCGTATGCCCTTCGAACAGCCATTAATTTGGTGATAAACAAACGGCACCCAACACGGTTTTGTGGTCTGTACCAATCATCCATAGCGATTCATTCGTGGATGGGATGACTGGTGCTCTTCAATTAAAAAGTAATCAGGACATTCAGTCAGCTGAGAAATTGGGATTTCATTCACAATTCCCCTGGTAACCCACTGCGAATTTTCGCTAATTTTTCATCATTTCTTCATACTGATTACATCCGTGTTTGTTAATGAATTGAAGAAAATAACGACAAATATTTATTCATTAACATACTTAAGTGAAAAAATGTTATAAAATAATAATAGAGAATTTAATTAAGAAATTGAATCTACTCTCAATTTTAATAGAGATATGATTTGATAATTTGATTTCCTAAGTTTACTATCTGTTAATTCAATTTTAAAAAAGTTAGATATAAGAAGTTAGAAATTGATTATTTTATTATAAGTTACAATTTTTGTTTATCATACAATTTTTTTTTGTCTAGAATATCAATCAGTGGATAAAATTGCATGGAAACAAAACAAATTTAATAAAGAATTAATAAATGAAAATAACATTTATAGAGAAAGACATAAAGATCTTATTTCTACATTTAAGAAAATGCTAGATGTGAACTTTTTATGAAAAATATTCTGAGCATCTTAAAAGTTAAATGATTCATTGATTCTTGGTAAAATCCTTTAATTTGCAAGATTTTTCCACAAATTACTATTTTTGCAAAATAAAAACTTAATGAGAATGATCCAATCAGAGGTTGATTGAAAATCTGATAGTTAAGATATTGATTGAGGTTAACATTTAAAATTTGCAAAAAATAATATCTTGAAAATTGCATTCATTCACATCATGTAAATCAATTCAGAAATTATTCTGGAATTATACATATGCCACAAAAGAAAATACAAAAGTAAATTCTTGTTAATTTTCAAAGAAAATTCAGTTTGATTCATTTTCTTAATAAAATTTTGGCCAAAGTTTGTATTATAAATTGTTGAGTATCGTTGCAAGAAAACTGACAAATTTTGCCACTAGAATCCTGATATCCTTTCTCAACATTGCGAATTATCCTGATTGTCAACATTATTTAACAATTGCTATTATTTAGCAAGAGATTAATTACACAGCAGGAAACCGTATAAGATTTATTTTGGGATTAAGGGTAGCAACAATTACTGGAATTAGGGAGCCAGCCAAAATTTAAACTTATGAGTGGTTAATTACCGGGAAAGGTTCGTGGTTGTTCAGGTGCGGTTCTGTGTTTATTGTATGTTAAGTTTATGGAAAGTTTATCGCGAATAATAATACATCAAGCACTTTCCATTCGTAATAAATCAAAGCCGGAAGTTGTGATGTTATTTTATGACAGCCATAAGTTATGACGGTGCAACATGTGAGAAATATAAACAAAAATTTGAGATGTACAAAATTTAATACTTTATTTAAAAAGTTCCATCTTCATTTTATAAAAATTTATTATTATTTATTATTCATTATTAGGATATTTTTTGGAGAATATATTTTCATACTTAATTCAGTCGCAATTTATTAACTATTATTATGAATATCACAAAATATAATCAATAATTATAAATAACCAATTACAGAATTTGCAATTTTATTATTCAAAAAGTAATTAATTTTAAATAATTTTTTCAATATTCCAGTTAAATCTGGCAAAATGACAATATTATTGATAGTAATTTATTTCTGACGTAATTTTATGATATCAAAACAGAGTAATATAAATTTCATCTTATTTGCCATTTATAATGATTTAAAATGCAAAAGCAACATAACTTTTTGTTCATTTTAGGTATCACAATATAGTTTCTTGAAATGTCTACTTCATAATTAAATTTTTGTATTTGTAGAAATACATAAAATAACAAAATATGGTTAAAAAATATCATGTTGTCTATTATCATATTGTCTTATCCTTCTTAATATCCGCATGAATTATCGTGATTTTCTAAATTTGAAGAAAAATTGATTTCACAATTTACACATTTTTCAGTCATAATTCAAAAAGCAACAATTAAATTTTATTAGAAACCAAATTTAATTAATTTTTGTTAAATAAAATTGAGAAATTTCCGAATGAGTTTCAAATCTGTGAGTAGAAATACTAAAAGCGTTATTTTTAATTCATAAATGTAATTTCGATTCATGAAATGCAATTCAGAAATTGTCATTCAGAATTGTGAAATTTAGTTTCTATTAAAGTTTATTTCAGTAGCGTTTATAAACTAAAAGATAATTACTTTTGAATTAATAATGTAAATATTCTGATGTTATGTACATAAAATTAACCTATCAAAGAACTGAATTATTATTTACAACGAGTACAATTTATTCACAATTACGTTTGACAAATCTGGAATACATTTAATCATTTCTGATATTAAACTTATGCTTTCTCAATCATATTTACAAAATCTGAATTACAATTGTTGCAAACTGAATTACTGAAACTGAAAAATCTAAATTAATCAAATTTAAATTTGTTCCTCGCTTAATTAAAATTTATTAATTAGAATTGCATTTTATACATTTTGTATTCTTATAGAAAAATTGTAGAAAAATCACATACAAATCTGACAAAGTAAACAATTGTATTTGTGGACAATGAAGATGGATGAATTCAACAAACATGCATAAATAAATACAAACAAATAATTCTACGAATCCACGGTTTGAAAATGCGCATCTTATATCCGCATATATCCGCATTTTGCATGAAACCCCCTCGTGACATTAGCATGCGAATACGAAATCTTACCTTATATCGCGATATTCCCAAGGGAAGCGAAACCCACTCTCTCTCTCTGCTCGTTTTCCTATCTATTTCCATGCATTTCCCCGCCTACGATCGGAAAAAGCAATGGAAAGGTATTTCACGCTTTGATGCCTTCCTCACACATCCGGATATTTTATACAGATGGAAATGCAGCAGGTTGCGAACATGCATCTTAGACGGTTAGATCTGATCTGGCTTATGTAATTCACGAAGGATGGATGGAACTTGATGTTGGAAGCATTAATGGGTCACGTTCGGAAGTCGCTTAGTCTCAGGTGAAATGAGAGCAGTTGATGTGATTATAGGATTTCAGAATCTGAGAGGAAATCTGAGAGATTGCATCTGCTCTATTGCATGTTGCTTCCTTATTGTTAGATTATTTAAATATCTCTCGAAGCAACGTGAAGAAGAAAATGAAGAAAATAGTGATATTTTAAATTAGAAATGTATTTTAGGATGACCTATTTTTATATATCATAGATGCATGCAAATTTATAATATAGTTGAAATTTTAAAATACATTTTTCCCATATGGCAATTCTAAAGTATAAAATGCAAATTAAATTTGATATTATCAATGACTATTAAATGTATTTCAGATTAGCCAAATGTAATTGAGAATACATCAAATAAAATTCCAAAAATTTCAAATGCAAATCAAATTAGTGCGACTTTTTGTTAAATATATAATTCAGTTTTTTGATAGGGAATCTGTGAAACAATAAGAAATACTAAAAAACTAATTCGGCATTTGCGAAGTCTTTTTTGAAATAAATTCGTTGCCGTTTTCAAAAATTTCAATTTTCGTTTTTGCGCTATAACCAAAAATTCGATTTTTGCCATTTTCAAAAAAGCCTCATAACTTTTTTATTCCGCTAGTTACTCAAATATAATTTTTACATTAGGACACTTTTTAGAGTAGATTTCAATAGTAAAGATGAAAATTTTTTATCCGTTAAATTTTTGTGGTGTGACAAACTCTGATTTCTACATTATTAAAAAGCTATTTTTTATGTCTAAAAATTTTGTCTATTTATTTCATAAAAAAACACTTTGCGATGGATATTTTGGGTGATATTAAATTAAAAAAAAAACAAATGATTCTTGTAACTGTGATTACAAAAAAAATTCTACAATCCACATTAATCGTGTAAACAATCATCGTTCAAGTACTTTTTCTATTTTATATTGTTCCTACAATAATTGGATACTGTAAATGTAAAACTTTCAAATTCTACCCAATCTGACGTATCCATTATGTCAAATCAAATTTGACTATTAAATTAAATTAATTAAAACTAAACAGTCTGTTATTAGTGATATTAGTTATTAGTTAATAATAAATTAATTCGGTAAAATTTAGGCGAGACCCTACAAGTAATAGTTCATTTTAAAGAGAAAAAATAATGCATTTTAATGATACAAAAATTAGATATGATTTGTATTTAAACAATCCAATTTTATGTCATAACACGAAAAATCAATATTTTTTTTTTAACTTTACCATCATAATCTATGCAAATAGTGCCTTAATAATGTAAAATTTATTTTTATATAAATTCTAGAATACGAAAGTTAAGAGGATTTTTCGAAAAGCCAAAATACGAACTTTTTTTACAGAGTAATAACTAAAAACGATAAACAATTTTTTAAAACGAAATTGAATTTGTCTTAAAAAATGACATGGCGAATTCCTAATTAAGATAATTAAAACTCAGTTTATGAATTGTACTTAAATCAACATCAGTGGAATTCTGAATTACATTTCATGAATCGAAATTACATTTATAGTATTTTGAATTCGTGACGTTTTCTGTATTAAAATTCGAAGATATGAAATTCATATGATCAATTTCATTTAAAATTCAAGTTACTTTTCTTTTTCTAAAATAGAATTGATGCCGAATTTCAACTACATTTTTTCTAGTTGTAATTCAGAAAGTATAATATGTAATTCAGAATAGTAAATTGAAAGTCAGAAAAACACAAATGTAAATCAAATTTGTTATATGTAATTGACAAATCATCAGTTCCAATTCAGATTTACGAAATTCAATTGAGGAAGAATCACTTTAATTTAAGAAATGATTAAATGTATTTCAAAATAGTCAAATGCAATTGAGATTACACCAAATGAAATTCAGAAAAGATCAAATGTAATTCTGATTTATGCTGTTATTTTTAACGTATATTCAGTTGCTAGGAATAGTTAATTATTGTCCAATTCATTTAACAATAAAAACAACCTAAATTTAATTTAACTACAATATTATTTCATTCAGTCTGAATTATATATCACGATTTCTCAATTACAAATCATCATTTCTGAATTACAATTCACTTTTTCTGAACTACAAATGATATTTTTTGAAATAAATTTTATGATTCTGAATTACATTTAATGCATTCTGAATTACAAGTGATCTTTTCTGAAATAATTAAAATTTACGAGTCTGAATATCATCTGATACTTTTTCAATTACATTTAACAAATCTGAATTTCTGAATTCCTTTCTGAAATATAACTAATACTTTCTGAATTACAATTGGAAAAGATGTATAGAAGAAATGCAGATTTCAATTTCCTTTTTTGTAACTTTGATAATATATAAATTTTCAAATAATTTTGGAATAATTCGTTTTGTGTGTTTTGTGTGTGGGTGTATGTGGGAAGAAATACTTCTTCAAAGTAAATCCTTCAGCGTATTTTCGCTCGAGTAGCAACCAGCATACGAGTGCGAATAATAATAGTACGTCGACGAAGGAGCAGAAGAGGATGAGGGCAGATATGTGAATGTGAAAGGTGAATCGGGAATCGGAGCAAGACCAGCAACCAGCAGCCGTATCATGCCGCTAATTAATCTATGCGTGCACATGGAAAGTCATTCTTTTGATAAGCGACCTGTAAGAGATTCAGCGCCTTCGAGCCCAGTCGACCGGATTGGAGGACGCTTTTGCAAGAAACTGTCTCAAACGATTCGCGCACATGTCTCTCACACACATCCACGATCCACGTACAAATATGAACACCTCCAGCCAACATGATTAGCAAATCCGATGAAATTTGTAATTAAATCTCTTGGTCATGAGATTTACACGCAGTGGCTGTTCATTTAATAATTTATTTAATTAATTATCCGCATTTGATGTTATTCGGTTTCAAATTTAATTTATTTACTTTAAGAAATGTTTCTGGGATGAAGCTTAATTAGAAGAAATCATTGAAATAATTTGATTGAAGATACGCAACTTTATATACTTTTTCCAATAAGAACTTTGTGTTATTATGATATTAATGCAAATATTCTTACATTTTTTATGAGTTTTTAAAATTTTCTCTTGGATGTATTCCAATGAAAATATTGAGGAATTAGTGATCATTTTAAAAACAAAAAAAAAAAAAATTAACAAATGGATATAATTTTATTAAATGATTAAACAATATTCAAAATTAAATTGTTAAAAAATTAGACAAATATTAAGATTTCATTTTGATTTCATCTTCAATTGAAATCCAGTAAAAATTTTAAAAATTAAATTTTTATTAATACGTTATAATTAATTTACAATAGGATTTCTGAAATTTTACTTTTTACAAAGAAATATTCATCAAAACAAAATAACATAATAACGTAGATATCTAAAACATCAGTTTGGATTTAATTTATTTAATTAATTATCTTTTTGGATATATTTTGATAAAAATTGAATAAATTTACTTGAAGACTTTTTTGAAATGCCATGAAATTAACTGATTTTAACTGATCCTTACATTTTTTACGAGTTTTTAAAATGTTCTCTTGGATTTATTCCAATGAAGATATTGAGAAATTAGAGATCATTTCAAAAACATGAAAAACTTAACAAATTAAATTTTATTAAAGCATCAAACAATATTCAAAGTTCAATTGATAACAATTCACACAAATATTAAGATTTTCTGTAGATCTTCATGTTTTCTTGTTTGTATCTCTCAATTGAAATCAAGTGAAAAAAAGTGAACAAAAACTATTTTCTTTAACACTTTACAATTCATTTAAATTAAGTTTTAGAAAATTTTACTTCTCACAGAAAATATACACCAAAACAAAAATAACAGAAAAACGTAGATACCGAAAATATTTGTTATAATTTATTTAATTAATTATAAGGTTTTGGATATATTATCATGAAAATTAAATACATTAACTTACATTTTTACACTACTTTTTTGAATTACCATGAAATTAATTGATTTTTTAACCTGGTGCAATAAGGAAGAAATTTCAGTTCGTGCCTATTTAACATTTGTGATATTATTATGTATCATCTGAAAATTGGAGAAAATAGTGAAAACATCTCATATCTTTAATTCACAAATTCAAATTTGAAAGAATCAGTTTGTTTGTTAGAAAACTAGTTAGTTCTTCATTGCTATTGTAATTTAATTGTAAACTATTAATGCAAACATTGAAATTTGCATTGCAACCAACAAGTTTCAAATTCAATATAAACACAACAATTTCAACATTTCAAATATCATTTTATAGTTAATTTACACGAAATATCTAAGAATACAAAATTAACTAAAAAAATTAAAATATTGAATATATAATATATAATATGTTTAGGTATTTATTTAATAATCTATTTGATTAGTTATTTTTATTGTTTTATAATATTTTATTCGAAATTGAATTCATTTATTTAAAAATAATTTTAATAGACCAAGAAATTAAATAATAAATAATGATTCAATTTGATGATAGGCAATTTAACATATATTTTATATGGTTATAAGTACAATGTTACAGCGTTCTGCATTATTTAACATTTTTGATATTCTTCTTCATATGAAGACTTCTCAGCTTCTCAAATTCAAATTTCATTGAATCATTGAACACTAACATTAATTTTTATTTATCAACTATCCATACAAACATGAATATTTCATATTTCTTTGTTTAAATTGTAACCAAACTTAAAATTCAATACCAATGGAAAACTGATCCCATTTAATTTACAAAAATTAGAATGCAATTATGATTTAATTCTACACTTTAAACTAATCTTCATAAAGTTCAACTTTCATTCAACTTTGCGAAAATAGTCAGGAAACGAAAAAATAACAGGAAACGGTGTATTTTCGCAAGAATTGTCACTCTTATTGTTGTAAATCTCACCACCAGAAGACATTGGAAGTAAGAGACAATAGATTCATTGCAAACAATGTGCTTCTCGTTTATTATCGCGTATTGTCATGAAGATTGCAAGGTTTTTGCCGCCATTAGAAAGCAAGCCGCTAATGAACAAACCAACGGAATTGCCCCATATCGCACGAGAAGCTGTAAAGCCCGAAGCCCAACGCATATAATCCCGCTTTGTGCGAACCTCGGAACTTGGACAACTCCACTTTCTGTATTCGAATATGCGAATGACATTCGCATGGCACTCGAATCGTCACGCTGAAATCTCTTTGCTTACCAGCGCCCACATCACACGAACGAATTACTAGAGAAGTGAATGTGTGCGAATCGTAGGAGGAAGGATTTGAATGTCCTTAATTCAACATTCCAGCGAATTCATATGCGTAAGGATGACTTAAGTTGGCCATAATCCTATTATAGAAGGGAAAGTTTTGACGCATCGCAACTTTGCGAACTAATTGCGTCAATTTTAATGTTTTCGTTTCTTATATATTCATAGCATGGTTTTGTGCATTTATTATAAACAAATAATATCCACAATGGTCAGCTTTTATTTTTGAATATCCCTCTTTGTTTATATGTAAAGATTTTAGAAAGAATTTGGACTCTAAATTTTTCTGAAATTTTTGATGTGTCAGAAAAGTCGCTTTGATTCTCAACATTTGGAGGAAAATCTGATGACTTCACAGAAGTTTTTGCAGTTTTTGCAATAGTAATTCACAAAGTATAAAATGCAAATTTGATTGGTAAATTAATATTAAGTGAGCAGCAAATCCAATTCAAATTTTTATTGTTGTAAATTGAATTACATAGTTTACAATAATTGTAATTCGAATTTGGTAAATATTATTGAGAAAGTATGAGAAACGATTAAATGTATGTCCAATTTGTCACACGTAATTATAATAAATTTATCGCAAATATAATAAATTTCAGAAGACTTCAAACACAAATCAGATTCGTGCCACTTTTTGTTAAATAATAATTCAGTTTTTTACATAACATCAGAATATTTACATTGTTATTTTGGCATAAATTATCACTCAGTTTATAAATAATGATGAAATATGAATTGTTTTCTGAATTTCATATGACAATTTTTGAATTACAAGTGATGTAAGAGTGTCATTTTCTAGATTACAATTCAAAATTTGAAATTCATTTGATACATTTTCAATTTCATATAAAAATCCTAATTGCACTCCTTTTTTACTGAAATTAAATTGGCGATTTTGAATTACACACAGAAAAGGTATAAATTATAATTCTAAGTTTTGTTAGTTTCATTTTATTTTATTAAATAAATTATTGAAATAAAAATATAAAGTAGCAGAATAAATAATAAAAATACCTCTTTGATATTTTACAACAAATTTTACTTAATCTTAATTTTGCTTATCCAAATTAATAAACTCTTTATGTTATTGCATCTTTTTGCATTTTTCTATAACTATCATTTCGAATTGTTCCATCGCCTACTATATTTTTCTGGCCATGAGAAAAAAATGATATTTAGCATTAGATATCTTCTTTTATACCAAAAAAATAGAACATCCATATACAATTGTCTGTGTTTATGATGACAAATTGCACCAAATTTCTCTTATTATTCATTTAATTTGTACATTATCATAGAAAATACACAACAATTGTGAAATCTTCAGCTGTGAAAGTATTGAATATTATTCACGTGTCATTCACATTCGTATGTATTGTACGAATTCAGTTTTATTTTTTGGCTGGAAACGTGTCAGTTTGATGGATAGAAAATGTGAATAAATGAGAGGATATGATGGATGCAGAATAAAGTCTACCAGCTTTTTTTCTTGTTTGCTTTTGAAATAACAATTAATTGATTGGCGATTTAATGATTAATTGAAATTGAAAAGCTGAAAATCAAACAACCAATGATAAGTAATAAAGTTGTTTAAACAAATGAAGAGAAATTGAAAAAAAAGTAATAAGGGAAATTTATTGGTTTTAAAATGAATGGTGTTTTTAATAAAAACAATTAATTGATTGGCGATTTATTGATTAATTTAAATTGACATATAAATTCATAGAAACAATGATAAGTAATAAAATTATATAAACATTCGAAGATAGATTGAAAAAAATGAGGGAAATTTACTGGTTTTAAAATCAGTATTTTGAATAAAAATACATAACTAATATTTTGCCATGTTTCTTGCAAAATGTGATCGTAGTGAAAAAGGTTTTCAAAATATTCCCAGATTTGTTCTTGGAGAATTGAAGATTTA